>JANIJG010010717.1:58661-75522 GCA_024611175.1 Megaceryle torquata | reverse complement strand
AAAAGAAGAAAAAAGAAGAGAAGAGAAGAGAAGAGAAGAGAAGAGAAGAGAAGAGAAGAGAAGAGAAGAGAAGAGAAAGGAAAGAAAAGAAAAGAAAAGGAAAAAGAAAGAAGAACAAAAAAGTAAATAAAGAAAAGAAAAACAAAGGAAAGACAATTAAAAAAAAAAAAAAAGAGAGAAGAAAAAAGAAAAAACAAAGGCAAAAGTCCTCAACTCTTTCTTATGTAAACTATAGGCAGGATGCCATTGGATATCTGCACCAGAGGAGACAGTGCTGATACTGAGGAAAACTTTCTAAGTATGAGGAAAATTCACCAGCGGGACATATTTTCTTGGGAGATTTTGGAGTCACTGAGACTAGGGGGCTTTAGGAACAATTTACGTGAAACAGATGACAGAAAATTTTCGGCAAACCTGGGTGGCAGAAAAAAGCCTCACTCCAGATGAACCCCTTTGCTGTGCTTCTCCAGTGGCATGGTCAAGGTGAGAGGGATGGGAGATGCTGGAGATGGTTTTTTTAACTGCTGGTTTGGGATCCTCCAGTGACTGGCCTGTTGCCACTGATGGGGGGCCTGCTAAGGCTGGCCCTGCCTCCATGTGCACGGGCATCTGATGGGGGGCATCCCATTGCCTTGTACCGGTAAGAGACAGAGACATGTGCTGTCACTGAAGCTCCTTTTGGCTTGCAGGCATGCCAGGACACCAGGTGATCCAGATGCTGGACAAGGGGTACAGACTTCCTCAGCCAGAGGCCTGCCCAGAGCCCCTCTACCAGCTGATGCTGCAGTGCTGGAGTGCAGAGGCGGGCGGGCGGCCCACCTTCGAGGCTCTCTGCTGGCAGCTTGAGTGCTACTTTGAGACCAACTCCTCCTCTTACGCCCATGCCCAGGACATGGTGGTAAAATGAACCCCCAGGGCTCACTGGGGCTGAGGGACAGACACTAGTCAACATGGCTGAAGGCGGGGAGGGAGGGCAGGCTGTGAAATCAGCCTGACCTCAGAAAACATGGAGGTTATTAGGGCTTGCTGAGGAATTCTAGTACGTTTTCATCTTGGCGTTAATACTCAGAGACACTTAAAATTTTTGCTGCTGGCAAGTGTTTTGCAAGACTAATCATCAAGAATCTGGAGGGGTGGGGGCTTCTAAAACATCACATGTCTTCTATTTATTTTTTAAATAGCAGATTGCAAGAATAAACAAATGAAATGAGTGTTGCTCAATAGCCACTGTAGCATTGTGTCATTTCCTTATTGGAATAATTATTTACTGTTCCTTAGATTTTTCATTCCTACCAGGTTGTTCTCATGCAGGAATGTGATGGCTCTGCACAGCAGGATCTGTGCTTCCAGAGTCCTCTTACTGTAAAGAAGAAATAAAAATAATCCCGTGACTATGATGATGGCAGAATCCAGATGAATTGCCTTGCTTAGACTTCAAGTACACGTGCTTTTGCTATAGCAGAAAATAAAGCAATTGTTCATGGCAGAAAAGGAATTATTCTGTTTTGTGGGTGCAGGGTGATCTTTTTTAGTTTGTCTACTGTTCTTCTTTACAAGAATAAACACAATTATTATTAGATTGTTAAAGCTGTTTGTTCTTCATGTTGTTAAAAAGTGCCACAGAACTCGTGAGTTATTGTCCATTGAGGTGTAAGGATTTGTTCATAGTTCTTGCTTTTAGGGATACTGAATGAAAATATATTTTCATGTGAGCTCAAGACTGCCTTAGCCTTTTAGATTGACACCCTTTCCTATCCTGCTGCCCAAATGATGGACCCTTTCCAACAGGACAAGGCCCAGCGCAGGACTGTGTGTTTCACAGAGGAACTAGCAATCCATGTTTCCATCTTCTCCAGATGTAACTTTAATATGAGAGATTTAAATAATAGATGATCCATTTTATTGTGTTCCATGGGGAAATGGAGCCCAGATGCTTTTGCTAGCTGTCTTTACAGGCACAGATTTTACAATTTTTTGCAGTTTTTTCCTAATTAACTACAATATTAATTCTGCTAAAATCTGCTATCACTGCGACAGTTTTACGTCTTCATTTGCAAGGCTTAGAGAACCAAGTTTTAATTATTTACATATGATTCATCAGTTAATTATTTAACAACATAATCCAGGAATTAAGAGCTATACTGTGTTAACATAGGGTGAGCTCAGTATAAGGGTGCTACCATTTTCCTCTAATATTAAAAAAGGGTATAAATAAATGAAAAGATTCATTACTTTAAAGTCTGGCGCTTTTATTGCATCTTTTGCATTTTCTTTTCTTCTCTTTATTCTTCAAATCCATTCATCTCAGTGCCTCGTTTCTAATTTTTAATTTCCTTTTCCCCTCCTCTACTTTTGGAAGGCAGCACGCCATTTTCTTTCATACACATCTCTTATGAACTTGTTCAAAACTCCTTATTTATTTCTTTTCTTTCTAGACTACAACATGTAGAGTCTTTCTAGAATTCTGTCTCTGTTTACCTTCATTTTCTGTGCAGTGTTTCTCCCTACCAACCCTCTTTATACTAATTACATCTGTAAAGCACATTACAGTGATAATTAATTAATTAGCTGTCACAGCATCCATGTGATTTTGGAAAGTAATCATACACTCTGAAAGAAGAAGAGGTTAAATGGCTTCGCCAGACTGGGAGCCTCCCAGGCAAAGTCTCCTGCTGTCCTCTAGCCATGTTTGTTTTGAGATTCATGCTAGTTATTGACTCTGGCCCCAACAAGATGTTATTTATGATTATCAAACCTCCACCAATCCATGCATCTTTCATCTGGCTGGGAACTGTATTTAACATTGTTACAGTATGAGGTTACTAAATCCCACAGAGTAGATTTATGTAATAAGACTAAGAATGCTATTATTTGGAAAGATCTCTGTGTCAAACTTGCAGTCTTGATGTTCAAGCACTATTTCTAACATGGTTTCTCAGACTTAAAACATTAAGAATGTTGCAAATAAAAGTTGAGTTTGCCCAGCTCAAAAAAAAAAACCTGTGGAGAAAAGAAATGTCATTGTAAAAAACACAGACGTGTGTGTGGTTCACAGGACATGAGCTCCCAGGAAATAAAAATAAAATCAACAGCAGGGATATAGTAAAGTTTTCAGAATTCCAGATTATGATAACTGGTTCTCTCTGCTCTGTACTGGCCTCTACCCTCAGGTGGAAATCAGCAGTATCTTGTGGCACTCCAATAATGTGACCCCAGGAATTCTGAAGAAAGCACACTGGTACAATAAATATCTTCCTAAACCATCATAGAGGGAATAGAAGGTTTGTTCATCCAGCTGAATACTTTGTCTCCTTAATTTCTCCTGCAGTCAAAGGAGAAAGGGAGGCTCCTTGCAGAGGTGACTCAGTGCACCAAAATTGCATTTCTCCTCTGAAACAGCCCTGGTGGTCTTCTTTCTGCTTGCTGATGTAAAGGTATTCAGGAGAGATGGGACTCTTTGCTGAGGAGTGTGTAGAATAACCTGCATACTGTAAAATGAAGTTAGCTGAAGCTCCTTTTACCAAATGTGGCCTCACAAACCACCTGTAGCAGAAAGGAGCAGAAACTGCATGCAAGATGCACCCTGCTGAGCTGTGTGAGGAGTGGGCACCTGCAGGTGGTAGCCTCCAGGTGGTATGGCCTGGCATACTGGGCTGCTGCTGGCAGGCATCTTGCCCTTCTGCTTCATCCTGCCATTTTTTCTCTAGCGCTTTCTCTGTGCACGCTTGAACAGCCGTAGCTAGTTCACAGAGTTTGGATGTGCCAGCTGTCTCTGGTATGTGCTGGCCCAGGGTGGGAGACAAGCAGCAGCACTGTTTGAAAGCAGGAGGTGGGTTCACTCTGGTACATCTCATTATGGGCACTGCATCAAATAAATTAGTTTATTTTGTATCCATCTTTGAGGCAGTCTGTGCATTTTTAGCCTCCCCAAAGCAATGTACTGCAGGTGAAAAGGGGTAGTTAGTCCTTGTCTTCCATGCCTGAACACCATTTCCACCCCACTGGTGTCCCGTGCATCCTCTTTTCTTGGTAGAAGTGAAAAGCAAGTAAAGGCTGGAAGGCAGGTACATTATGGGGCCAAGTCGTTCATTTTTCTTTTGCATTGGGTTGCTCTGAGAAAGTCTGGTCAAGCCCCTTTGCCACCATCAACAATCCAGCTGAGACCAAGCTTGGAAAGAAACCATGGATGCTGCTATGAGATCCAGTGGTTCCTTTTACTGGCTTAAATCCATGCACTTGCACTCGCTCTCCTATTTCGCCTGTCCATAAACTGCTGCCACTATAACATAAGCTCTAATTTTGGATCCCTTTTGCCCTGGGCTGGCAGAGGAACAAAGGAGAGAAAAATCAGCAATGCAATGGAATCAGCAAAGCTCTGCAAATATGAAGTAATGTAGAGAATTAATAATTTGTTATCAGCTCTTTCACCCCATATTTCTGCAGTCAAATGGATTCATTATGGAGAAAGACAAGGAGAAAGGCAGCAGAGGGTGATAAAGTTTCACAGAGTTCACTTTGCTTACAGGCAATGAAACAAGCAAAATTACACCTTTCCAAGTCCAATTTCTTTTTATAATAATTTTATTTATATGACAGTTAGCAATTATATTAGAAGGCTTTGCTATGACTTGATTTAAATTAAACATCAAGTTTATTTCCATCTATAGTGCACAGCGAGATCAGTTTAACTTATCTCATTCTCGAGGCCTTTTATGTTCAAGGTTCTTCTAGAGCTATCTATTGCACTTGTTTTTACCTGATGGATCATGCAGGGAAAATAATGGATTCAGTTATGAGAAACAGTAATAGATTTTTTTTGAACTGACATAAATTTCTATGTTTAGATAGAATAAAAGGATCAGGAAGAGATAAGCTGAATTTTCTACAATAGACCAGTCCTTGTGAAATTCCCTTCACATAAATTGTACTGAGACTTTTTTTTTTTTTTATGTAATGTTTTATTTATGTAATTCAGTTATTCTTTGAGAACTACATCATTTTATCTTGTCTTATAAAAGGTAACTTCAATGTGTCCAACCAGAAAGAACAAACCTCTACTTTTTTTAAAGTCCCCATTCTTGTTATGAAGTTATGGAGTAATGCAGTTGAGCTGTAAGTAATAGGGAGTCCCTAGTGTTTATTTTTTAACTCCTGTTGGAGAACCTTTGCTTACCTCATCTGCACTCAAGGATGTATGCAGGGATACTTGCTTTTTTCTTTTTTTTTTGTCCATTGTATCTCATACTTGCTCTCTGAATGACTTAACTACGAGCTGCAGATTTCTTAGTGTAGATTTGTAAATTATAGCATGCAAGGAACTGAACCAGCAGAGTGCATTACTTTGTTTCAGGCTCAACAAACCATCAGTACATAGAAATGGAACACATGACTCATTCCTTATGCTCTTCCACATGCTCTTGTCTCACTCCTTTAAGAAAGAGCTGTAGTAACATGTCCACTCATGGTCATTGCGACTCACTGGTCAGCTATTTGTAGTGTATCTTGGAGCAGATAAAAATGGTGTCTGTAAGAGTTGTGTCACTGTGCTCAAAGAGATACAAATGTGTGGTATATTTTTATGAAAATCTCCGTGGCTTCCATTTTGGTCCAACAACATCTGGGCCAGATGCATTCTCCTGTGTGTGTCAGACCCCTGCCTCAGTCACCTGCTGCAAAAGTTTCCCTGGAAGAACTCTGCATATGCTTGAACAAAATACTGAACTGGTATCTATGAAAAAGACTTCTTTCTATGCATGCTTACTATTAGCAAGTCCATGTAACTTACTTTTTTCAATCTCAGTCTTCACAGGAATGACTAATACAAAAGAAAAAAAAAATCAATAACTTGTATAAGCAAGCTGGGGAAATCACTGAAAAGTAATTTGTCATTTTAATCTTCACAGCTACACTGTGCTGAAGAATTCAGTCCTTCCTTATTTTGGTATAGAGAAAATAAAAATGTTTGAAGCATTTAGTCTCCTAGAAATGAATTTTAGCTAAGTCCTCAATCTAAATATCACTAGAATTGAAAAATGTGATAGAAATTTTACCTCGGTTCCCACCACTATTTTCAATAAAATAAATTCTGCTAAAATCAGGCAGATATGTGAGGAGACAACTTCATTTATTCTCCATCCATTCATTTATTAACTCCATCCAGTTCTTTACCAATGTTCTTTAAAAAGTTCTTTACAGGTGGATTAGAACTCCCATGGAGTAAAAAGACTTTTTAATTATGCTGAGAGATAAGAGGTTTTTTTCTGTTCTTTTTCTAAAGTAAAAAAAACCAAACCAAACCAAAACAAAACCCCAAACACTGATCCTTGAAGATTATTACCAAAACTACCCTTAAAAAAAAATAAGGTAGGGAAATGTTTATCATACTTTTACAACTGTTCATGTAATTAGAAAAGGCAATGGTAAAACATTTCAGAGCAAACAAAAAGCTGCTGCTGAATTAGCTGGT
The DNA here is from genome assembly GCA_024611175.1 of Megaceryle torquata. Lineage (NCBI taxonomy): Eukaryota > Metazoa > Chordata > Aves > Coraciiformes > Cerylidae > Megaceryle > Megaceryle torquata. Next base: position 69,056 of record JANIJG010010717.1, on the reverse strand, counting down.
TGTGCTATTTACACTATTAAAGCAAAGCAAAGCATGCTGCACTGCATTCCTTAATTACTTAGATAAAAACATCCGAGTTTACTGATTACACTTCTGTGGTTTAGTATACTAGAGAATCCAAATGTATATACAGCAATATCAAACCAGTTTCTTATTTCCTCTCTCTCTCTGTAGCTGGATAGTCATATCTCTCTGCTTAGAAGAATATCTAGACAGGCTAAATTTTTGGTCTTGGTCATGTATGGTTCTCTATGGTGTTTTTTTTCTTTCACTATTAGTTTCCAGTTCTTGATACTTTAAAAAATTGACTAGGATATTTTTATACTGTAATTAGCTTATTTACATTTGAGAACAGCAAAATCTGTTTGTGTTTCAAAGTGCTCCATTCCTCTGCCATTTAAAATGACCAAAAGTAGAACACAATGAATTCAGTGGTGTTTGTTTTGGATGGTTTTTTTCCTCCTGTGAGGCAGGTTCTTGTAAACAAGTACCTGTCTGCTCTGTGCCATCAGCATCTCAGTTCCATATCCCTTTCGGAAACCAAAGGAATGAAAACTCAACTTGATTTTTCTTCTACAACTCCTTGGCTCTGGTTTACTTTGCACAAAAATCGAAAGTTTCCAAAAAGTGTCTTTCACTGTTTCTTTCTTCTATATACAGGCACCAGTTCTCCAAAGTCAGCTGAAGCCACGCTCTTATCACAACTTTTCAATAAGAGCTGTCTTCCCTCTTCCAGTTGTTCTACCATCAACATTGCCTGTCTCCTTAGCAAGCTGGCTCTCATCCATACTCTCATACCTGCCAGATACCAGATGAGTTATGGAAAGAGAGACATGCAGTAGCAAATTAGAAGCCCATGAGTCTTCTCTGATTTATTTAATTGTCGCTCTGCTGCACACACATACATTGAGTTAAGAAGATAAATTCCTACTGCAGTTGATGGACTCTTTGGAGTTGATGAGAAATGATCCAATACAAATCTTTGTGAACCCTCAACTATGAATGAATAATATTACTGTAGTCAGTTTAATAAGGTACTGGAATTTGGAAGACATGAGGTATGAGAGCTGTTACATCACAAACTTCACAACAGCCTTCTCCAAAAGAGAAACAGCCTTATTTCTGTAGGAAGGGGTGTTAGGAAGAGAAAGTCATTGATGGTACAGCACAAGAGATTGTGATGGTTTCCTAAATTCCTGACATCATGATCTTAATATTGATCTGGCATTTACCCCTGAGACCAGAAATAGACAGTGGACTACACTAGAGATGAAACCAATGATACAGGGCATGAATGTAGCCTAAGGTGTTAACGAAGTATAAATTTGGAACCATAGCTGGGTATGCTCTTTTTCTACCTGCCCTTTGACTACATGAGGGTATGCCTCAAAAAGTGAACACACAGTGGAAACCAAAACTGAGAGAAAATTTCATTTCTGTCAGTTGCCTTAAAGAAGACCTCTGCCTTTGCTTACAATCCTGTAGAGCAAACACTAGTGACAAACTTTAAGTGTTTGTTTGTACATGGTGGATGTGCGTAGGAATACCCCAAACAGCTCCAAGCTGTCCAGATGGGGTAGCTGCTGTCATGTGACTCTGGCCATTTAAAACCAGCAGTTCCAAACTGGGATCGTTCTGACTTTTGATGTGGATGAGACCTCTGACTTCTGAGATGTCACTAATGCATGCACACGCAACCAAGCTAAGGTTCTTACCTTGGAAATTCTGGAGGGAAAGGTTTTGTTTTGGCAAGTGTTTACAGACTGCTCAGCTCCTTTCCCATGATCTTTGAGAGATTTTACAAGAGTTCAGGTTGCGTCAGCAGAAGGCCCATTCCTGGAGCTACTGACTCCCTGTATTAGCAGAAGTAGACAACTCTGGTAGCTTAACACAGTTTTTCAGAAGAGCATAACTAAAAGAAATAAGTAAGGAACCAGAGAATTCAGAGGACAAAAAAAAAACCAACAACAAAAAAGAGTTATTTTTTGGATCAGGTCTCTATTTATATCTTTAGGTTTGCATGGACATTTAATTTTACCTTTTCCACTTTGAAGTTTTTCAAGCTTTTTTTGGCCTCATAGAAAAACCTAGACTTACCCAAAGACATTTCTAGCTAATCTTAATTTAGCTTGACAAGGGTAAGTTTTAGTGTCAAATTGACTGAATTAGCCAGAAGTTGGAATCTCTCCTATGACAAGATCATTTCCCATCATGCTTGTAGCTTTACCCTGTGTAGCCCTGGAACACCACAGATTGCTATATAGGCACAGTGGTAGAATGAAACAGCTTAAGGGTGACCCAAAAGGTCTCCCCGTTCTGGCACCACAGTGGTAAATGGTCATATTATTTTATGTCTGAATCCTGAAAACACTTCCCCACTCCACTTCAGGAGCACACAGTTTAGCTAAGATTTTCCTCTAATCAATTTTCACACTAATAAAGGAAGTGTATTTGCTGATCCCAGCCTCATACAATACGAGATTTCACTATACTCATGGTTTCTGGAGCTCTGATAAGTGCATATGACATCCTTTTACAGGTTCCAAAGCTCTAAAATAACTCTGTTTTTCTCATTCACCCTTGAGATAAGAGATACAGCAATCAGTTATCATATGAAATGATACTTAAGGGCAGAGATAAAGCATCCACAGTATTAGACAATAATCTTTTTTTTTTTTTTTTTTAATTCTTCATATAACTAAATTAGAAGTTATGATGTGATTTTACACAAGATTTATTTAGGATGGGTTTTGGAACTTTATTGCAGGAAACATACTTAAAGTAATAAACCATTTATTACATTGGCCCTTCTTGAGCCTGATCTGCGGAATAACTGCATTCTGAACAGTGACTTCTTAATGTACTTCACAGCACTGTAATTTAAATATAGTGCAAGTGTCAGATATTGATTTTGAGTTAACTTATGACTGATATCTAAATCATAATGGCACTGTTTCTTAAGGATGAAAACATCTGACCCCTTACTTTATTATCTTTTATATTTTGTGAGTAAAATTAAACTTCACTTCTTCTGAAATTAACATTTAAGAGTTGCATGCTCTCAGCTCTCCTATTTCTGTGTCTGCAAAGGCAGTCAAGAAACCTTCCAGTACTTCAACTAGGCTCTTTGAAATAAGGAAGGAGCAATTTTCTTTATGGTATTTCCATGCTCAAGCAAAGGTGTGACTTAAACCTGTGTGACTATAACAGAATACGCTTTACAGTACAAGATAACTCTGGTACCACTACCAAATAGTGTAGGAAGATGAAGTCTATTACCAACCTCATAGAGAAAGCTGGAGAACAGACAGACAGAGTGAGTCTCTCCAGTTTTGTAGTATTTTGGCCTCACTGTTAGCTACCCTTGTACTGTCATAAGTTTCAGTAACTGAAATGAAGATATATCCTCTGCACTTTTGAGAAATTGATAAGGAGAAGGCTCAACCACTTAGTCATCCAAGCTCAGTATTTTGGTTTCAAAAGCAAGAGATGAAAGTTTAATAAATATTCTCCTGAGTGGCACTTGGGGCTAGCTTTTAAAATGCCATTGCTCCTTACCCATCATAGGTAACTTGGAGTTCAGTAAGTTCATGGCAAACATTCAGCTGAAAGCTTTTACCCTGGGTTATTGCGGATGTGCTGTTACCAGGTTCAGTTAATAGATAGGAACGGCCTGTACAAACTGCACATTTCCTTTAGACTTGCCTTGTAAAACACTGAAAATAATTTATCTGCCTTAAGTGGCTGAAGGTGAAATGGAAAGACAGGCAAAGAGGAAAAATGTCTATGGGGATGAAGTTCTGGTCTAAAGACCAGCACTGCAGTGAAGAATGTACCACAGCTAAATATATCATATAGAAATAGTGTATCTGGAGTCCTGCTCTGGATGTTGCCAAGATAATGAGTCTAAGAGGCTGGGTCTCCTTGTGACACCACAGGAATCCCATAGGATTTATATGTCAGTTGTTGACTTTGGCTAAAAAAAAACATTCAAAGAAACCCATTAAGTTGGGTTTTTTTTCAAAGACACAAATTCCTTTGACGGTTTGACTACCTTTCCTGGTATGGCATAGGAGATAGCTGTACTGGTATAAACTTTACAAAGTTTACACAGTCATGAGGTCAGCAAGGCTTAGGCACACCAGTCTGTGTAGTGAGAGCAGCAATGTACCCTGTGTGTCATTAGAGACGGCCACCTCTGTCTCCCTCTTTTCAACAGCCAGGCTTTTTGGCACAGGGCAGAGCCAGAGACCCACGTCTCTAGGTGCCTAATGTGTTACATTAACTACTTGGTTTCTGCTGTAACAAGTAGGAAGCTACAAGCTAGTACTGTTCAAGGCTTCATACCTCTATTTAGAAGGTGTGACTGAGAAGCTCATTCCTTCGGAGTAATTGATCATAAACCCCAAAGGCCAAGATCAGATGGCTTGTCCTCTGCACATGCTGACAGTGCCCTTGCCGAAGCTGCTGGCAGATGCAGGACAGTTCCTGCACACCGAGGCCGTTACGCCAAGGGTCACACGCTGGGGATTAAGGGAACAGGCAGAGGTAAACAGTAGCCCTGGCATCCTCAATGCCAACCTTGACTCAGGCAGCAGGCTGGCACAGTATGCCAAGGGATGGCAGGTCTGGGCTGCTGTCAGGTGTCAGTCATCTCTCCCTGGAGTGAGGCATCTGATTTCTACAGAAGGTTGGTAGCTGAAGGAGGACACAGCTGCCCTGTAAGTGGGCACTGACAGGGATTTAGGATTTCTAGCCTGACCCCCACCCCCAGGCCTCCTCTGCACCTTTCTCTTGCTACGTTTCAGATTAAAGAAGGGATATCCCAGCAGTCCTGCAGGTTTTGAAGCTTCTGTTTATTTTATTTGTATTTTCTGGGGGGTTGAAAGTGATTTTAGTATGAATGTGGTTTTGTTTTGCTTTGTTTTCTTTTATTTTGTTTTAAAATTTGCTTCATCAAAGTTATAAGATACAGAACAGCTTGGGAGGCAATGTAAAACCCTGGGAAGGAGACCCTTCATGGTCACACTCCCTCTTTACCCCATATTCCACTAAACCATCTTTCAGTTAGGATGCTAAGGCACAATATTGAGGAACAGCTGTTTGCTCAACCCAACTTTGCCTGCTGTGACCCTTGTAGATGTTATTGGAAAGCCCTGCTAGTCTTGAACTTGAATTCAACCTTTAACATTTCTGAGAGTGTTTCCTTTCCTGTCTTTACAGATGGGGGTATGATGGAGGACAAATGCTGGATGCAGAAGCATTTTCTTATTTGATTCCTCCTCCCTCTCCTTCATGGAAGGTTACTGAAGTCCAGGAAAAAAGTAGAGCAGAAACACACTGCTATAAATTATTCAAGGATGATGCTGTTTCTAAGAAGCAGCCAGGAGGAGGCTGCCTATAAAACATTAACATGACATTTTTGAATTGTGATCGGTGGGTTGGGAGAAGAAAGTTTAAGAATGAGCTCAACAACATTCTCTGGAAACAGCAAGTGACATTTTGTTTTAAATGACGAAGAAGACTGCTTTATCACTGGGTTGCACGTGAACTTCCAGGGATTATGAGTTTGGAAAAAAGGGAGATGAGGGTGGAGAAGGGGATATTAAAATGTTAGAGAGTCTTGCCAGTAGGTTATAAATAGGTTCAGTGCTGCTATGAAATCAGAAAGAGGGTCAGAGGCAGAGTCCAGCTGGATTTCTTTTCTATTCCAGAACTTTAGTTAAAACTGGGAAGTGATCCACTTGCCCTATTTAAAATGTTGAAAACCCCTTTTCCCTCCAATTGACCATTTGGAATCTTACCTCAGTTGTGACCCGCTTGATTTCCCTGGAGACTCCAAAGTACAAAAGATGCATTGAAGGTGTAACTTTTTATGTAACTTCAGTAGACAGTAACAATAAAATGATGCCAAATTCGTCATCTGATAGAGCATTTTTTTCAATTGGGAAGCCCTACGGCAATGTCAGATGCCTTCCATATAATGACATCCCTGTATCTTAGAACTAAAATACTCTTTTGGACAGACTGAAGACAGGTTTCTAGGTGAATAAAACATCTCCCAGGACTAGAGACAGCGAACAATAGTGAATGGAGCAACCATGTAGAATTTATAAATTTGTCTCTGTATTTTTATGCTTTGTACCTTTAGTTCAGTGTTTCAAATCTTTGACTCCTATGATTTAGCTCTATGGCCTTTCTTTTTTTCCCCATAGGTGATTCAAGTTTTCTTTTCCTAATATAGGAATTTCTGCAAAAGCAAGGTCTGCTACCTATACAGAAACTAAGGATAAAAGTGATACTCACAAAAAGCTAGTTTTCCTTCTCTTTTTCTTACTGTATATAATTTGTATATACTACTATTTTATTTCCCACTTGAATTTATCACTTTACAGTTCTGTTTGGTTGGTTTTTTCCCTCTTGGGTTGATAATTTTTCTCCTTTCTGTCCTGAAGTGTATGATTTTCTTTATACATGCTCACTGTTCCTTTCTTCCCAGATATACAATACCAATGATATTTGAGTCAAGTTTTTAACAGATGAGTACATTTGAAATGATGCAGTACAGGCAAATAACACCATTGCACAGATAGCCAAAGGTAAGAATCAGAACTGTATCTTTGATTACATTTTCATCAGACACCCCTAAAATGGAAATACTTTGTGTGGTTTAGATTGGTTTCAGCTCCCTGTTGTTATTTAATGTATGACAGAAATACCTTCATACTTTTTAAAAATCTCCAAAAAAAAAAAAAGACTTCCAACTTCCAGGCCTGCTTACAATACAGTGGGGTAAATTTGGGGCACTGGAAGTCCTTCCTGAGAACAGCAGTCAGGCATCCCCCCCAAAAAAGGTCCCCAACCCACTTAGGCAGGCCTGTGATGTCCTGTAAAAGCATAGACCCTTATTCAGGGGCAAGAGATTATTAATTCAAAGAGAACCAACGGCTCCATCTGCCAGCCTACATAATTCTGAAGCAGAGAAGTATTCTTTGCTGTTTACTGCTTGCGTTTGCAACAGATTAGAAGATACTATTCGGGTGATGTATTTGTTTTCCACGCAGTTTTGTTTGGGTTTTTTTCTTTCATATACTCCAAGGTATGGGTTTCTGCAGCCATTCACACATGCAGGTGATGGCAGAGAGCACCACTCAGCAGGTCATGCTGGCATGATGTAACATCTGTTATGCAGCTTCATGCCAAAACTCTGCTGCCAGAGTGCTCCAACTGTTCATCTCCATTTTTGTCTTGGCTCAAGGAACAGCCACCTCCTGCCATGTCTGCTACTACAGAGCAGAAACTAGATTCTTACCATTAGGACAGTTCACCAGCCAACTCCTATATCTACCAACTGCAGAATGGGCATGAGCAATCACATTTATTCAGTGTGCTTGCTTCCCACATGTTAACCCAGACACGCCTTTGGCTTGCCAATCACTCGCTCCTGTGCCATTAGAATAATCCATGTAACACACCTCTGTCTTTTGAATGAGGCAAGACTGACTAGATCTTACCTGTAAACTACATGCTTGGCTTGACAAGCTAGAAAGCTTCATTCTCGGAAATAAAAATGCCAAGTCAAAGCACTAAGACAAAATCCCCTTCACCCATTCAGCTTGGTGTGATGCTTGGAGGTGGTGGGCTGAATAGCCATGTGGGAAATCTGTGAGACACTTTGGGCTTTTCCCTCCCCAAGGACGGGATGTGAAAGAAAGTGCAGCTCTAATTTGCTGGGTCTTTGGCAGGAGCGAGGCAGGCAAAGCAGGGAATGATTATTTGCTCCCTGCTGCTGGTTGATTGATGGGAACTGAATTGGTGATAACTCTGGACAGAGATGTTTGCCCTGTCTTCCATCTGGAGCTGCTGTGTTATGACTCACGGGGATGGCTATTGAACAGGCTGGGCTGGCAGACCTTCTCTGGCAAGTTAGATGGAAGACTGGGGAAATAAGCAAGTTATCCAGGGGTGCCTGGAATGAGTGGAGTTTGATGTGTCTAATGCTGTTAGCTTTCAAAATAACACAAAGTGCTGGGAAATTATGGAGAGTAAAGGGAAAACAGAGTGTGCCTTTGTCTTTAAGACAAGGAAACAACTGCAGATGGCATCTTCCATCTCTCAAAACTGTTGCTTCCTCAGGGCCATATTCTGCCCTTGGACCTGCTTGATGCATCACTGTAACGTGCTCTAATTTAGCATGTAAGGGGGTGCCAGCTGCCACAGTTTAAACTGTGGACAGACACTATCTTGTCTTTCCTTGAGCCCATTGTCCTTCTGTGCCTGAGACTTAACCATGAAGTTCTGAACCAAACAGGCCATTGCAACACAGTGTGCAAGACAAATGGAGCTGTGCTGTTGTTATCTAAAGATGAAATTCTTTAAACAGCATTCATGAATGGGTATAAAGTAGCATTTCTTCATCTGCAGCAGGTGCAATATTAATAACTTGCTTCATCTTTGTAGCCCAGGAAAAACGTAAAACTCTCAAGAGAATTCAGGAGAAAAGAAAGTATAGACATAAATTGTGTTCTCTGGTACAGTGTAAAGGGATATCACATGCCAAGGATCACAACTGAGGGCTGATATCTGGGGCAAACACGCATGCTGCAAAGTATTTGGAAAACACTTCAGTTTCTATGGCTTTCTAACTATACTGAGAAAAAGTGTTTCCAAATTACAATACTGAGGAAAATACTAGAAGAGTTGCACAGAGCATGGCACATTTACACTTAAAATATTCTGAAACTGGTCTATGTACATAAATTTCTACAGCAGTTCTGGGTAGAGAAATGGAGAAGACAAAAAATGTTTAACTCTGTTCATAGAGTCCCCACATGCAAACCACTGAGCATGCAAGGTCAGACTATGATAGCTATTCTGTTGCTTCACTTCTGAGCAAATTAGCCATATATATAAAATATTAAAAGAATAAAAGAATGTAATGCCTGGTTTGTGTTATTTTAGCCAAAGGTAGAGTTTGTTGTTTTGTCTGTGGGGTTTTGTTTTGATTTGGTCTTTGGATTTTAAATTTTTTTTTTGGTGGGGGGGGGCTTGTTGTTTGGGTTGTGGTTTTTTATTACTTTGTAACTTATGAACAAATGGCCAAAAATAATAAAAATTTTCACAATGTTTTCTATAGGTTAAAGAAATTTTACTTTCTGTAATAATGCTTTTGCTCAATAAGGTCAATAGATATTTATATAGCACTGGAAAAAATAATTTTCCTTTTAAAATTTTCTATAAATCTTAAATTATTTATTCTTTTTAACTCAATCTTTAATTGAGAAGTCTCATTTTACTGCCTTTTTTTTTTCCACGTATAACTTAGAATATTATTTTAATATGTCATTGTATGTAGTCATTCAGATTGGACAAATATACCTAAATTCACTCCTTTTGCATCTAATTTTCTTTGTAACATTGTGTATGAGTTGCCTTTTTCTGGAAAAAAGGGTCTTTCTGAAAAAAGACATACACTCTAAGTAAATTTGATTTCATAAAATAGAATGGCCCTTAAAAATAAATGGAAGCCCACATATTGGAGGCAAAGAAAGTGCTTAAATGAAATCTCTTCTAATTGAAAGGTTTATAACCTTTGGTACCTATCCAGAAGTCCTACCTCTCAGCTCTTTTGCATTCAAAGTGAATCTCCTAGCATAAAGAGAAGAAACATGCTGAGGAAAATGATTGCTGCTCATTTCTTGTCTCTTTAATGTTGTCGGAATTCCTCAACTGGCAGTGCAGTATTCTGTCCTTCATCGTGCCCTTGAATAAGCAGAGATGACATTTTCTCATCTCTAGCAGGCACAGGTTTACTGAGCAGGTTGTAGATAAACCTGAAGAGTTTAGTAGATTTTTCAAGCTGAGAATCTCTCAGGTGACTTTTTCTTTCCTCCATGTACAGCTACTGGGCTGGCAAAACTGTAACACCAGAAAGAATTTAAATGTTTTGATTAACCTTTGTTAAACCTTGCAGACATTTTCTGTATAATCTGGAGAAGAGCTCTGTACAAATTTTTTAACAGATATACTAATGTAAAGAGGAAATCCAATCACCCTTTCTTCTTCAAATGGTTAAGGTAGAAAAGCTATCCCCCCTGAAAAGACTATCTATGCAAAGAAATGTTTACCTTTGCCCAGTGTAAAAAGATGGCATTAGGTGCTGTTTGTAGCTAATAGTTCACTAACAGAGCTATTCAGAAGTTCTTGACTCACACACACAAATTTGAAATATATCCTACTATGAAAAAAGACATCAGAATATTTCAGTTCTGGTGTTTTCCTTTTTTTTTTTTTTTTTTTTTTTTTTTTTTTTTTTTTTTTTTTTTTTTTTTTTTGAATATTTTTTATTATTTTTGTTTTTTATTTATTTTTATTTTTTTAAATTTTTTGAAAAAT
>JANIJG010010717.1:33811-58651 GCA_024611175.1 Megaceryle torquata | reverse complement strand
GTTGTGGTTTTTTCCTTTTTTTTTTTTTTTTTTTTTTTTAATAGTCTGAGTAATTTTAAAACATTTTGTCTTAAAATGCCAATTTGATTTGTTAACAATATAGTGAAATACCAAGTCTAAATTCTCTTCAGATGTTAATATGTTTTCTTTCGCTGGGATTAGAAACATCTTTAAATTCTTTTTATGCTAATTATTTTGGAATTTGCTCTGAACAAAGAGAGCACTTGTACTTCTCATTTCAATTATCAGCCAACTGGAATATCCTAAAAACTCCATAGAAAGAAAATGCTGTTTTCCTTTGAAACAACTTATTTCACAGCTAGTCTCCAAGAGTTTGTTTTAGACACCAAAAATCACATTTTTGTATTATTGGAATCCCAACACTGTTTGATATTGGGGTCAAATTAATTATCTCTAACCTACACAACCCCTGAACTAAATGTTATATTAGTTTAGATCAATGAATAATCTCTAGGTTTGTGGAACTTTTGAGGGCATCCCAATGAATTCTCTTTTTACAAAGTATTGCCATTAGCACTTCAATTAAAGGTTTAGAAATCGCCCAACAAAACTGGGTAATTAACATGAAAATACAGTAACAAAACCAGATAAATTCCACACTAAATTGCAGTGAAAACCTGATGAAACTTTCATTTAAGTAAAACGAAAAAGGAACTGAGTGTAGTGTTTCACTTATGCCAAAGCAGGATACGTCTTATTTAGCAACTTTTAAAGACTGTAACATAAAACTAATTAAATCAAAGTTAAAATGAAGTTTTGTACAAAGTTTTGTATAAAAAGAAAAATTATTTTTGAAAGAAAGTGCAAAATATATTGAATTTTTACTATAATTTCCTTTCTATAAAAAAAAAAAATAAATCCAAAACCAAACAATCAAATGAAAAAGGAAACGTTTTTAGAAAACATGTTGCTGAACATGTATTTATGTTTTGTTCCTTACTTTTCATCCAGGAATACTTATGAACAAGCTAATATATTACTTGAATTTAATCACATCTCTAGTTAGCCATCTAGTTTGGAAGGAGAATTCAGTATTTATAAATTGCTGCTTGTAGTTGTGCTTTCAACGTATCATGTTTGAAACTAAAATTATTTTGTCCAGCCTCTGTGAGTATTTTGACAGCAGTGCACCCAAAGTAGTGAATTTGGTACCTCTTTAACTGTTTGAAATACTGTGGAAACTATTTCAAGTTGTTGTACAAGGAGAAAAAGATGCACCTACACTTTGTTTCAGGGTTTTGTTATTAGATGGAGATCAAAGGGCAAAGTGGGATAGAATCTGTGGATGGAGGCAATGCTTTTTATCCTCACTAATATACTGGGAAAAGATAGACTTTGGATTGAGGACCTTGTAATGGCTTGAGAAAGGGTTTCTGTGCTTTGTCTAGTTTTCTACAGCTGTGGCAATTCTAATTACTCCATTACACTACAGCAGGACTAGCACTAAACAACCCAAAATCTTATGATGCAAAACATTATAGCTGCATGTACACTGCATGTCACCTCCAGACCTAAAACTTGGGTTTAGATGTTAGATAACTTTTCACTTTCCTCTTTCAGACCTATCCTAGGTTTCTTTCAATTACCTGTTTCAAACCTATCCTAGGATCCTTTCTCATCTCGGTCCCTTTTGGATGAGTATAAAGAAGCTCAGGTTTGACCAGTTATTGCTAATCAGTTGGCCCCAGAGCCCAGAGCAGAGATGAATTCTGCGACAGCTCCAAGACACGTGGGCAGTTGGGTCACCCTTTCCCAGCTGGGCTTCATGCCTAACTATGGTTGCAATCCAGCAGGCCGAAGCATGGAGTTCAGATTCTGGCTGAACTCTAAGTGTGTGCATTCTTTTGGCAATTCAAGTCTTCTTACCAAGGACAAGTTGTGCAAAAGAAGGTGGTAAAGAGGCCAGACATGAGAAGGCTTGTCTCCCCTTTCCCTTTCCAAAGGACCAGCCTCAGGCTGAAGTCAGTGTCAATCTTTCTACTGTCTGTATATTGAAAACAGTCCAAATTGCCTTAAAAGCTGCAGGAAAAATGTTGCTGCCTTCTTTGAGAACTATCTCATCCCTTACATCTTTGACAATGAGGCACAGAGCTGCTTTTTATGGAAGAAATGTGAACTCCTGCAGATTGCTCTGTAGTCACTGCACAGCTCTCATTACCAGGTGAACTAATTTCTTCTGGACTTACTATTTAAAAGTCACAAAGTTCATAAGAGACAGAAAACCAAATCCTGATCTTCCAATGCCTACACTTAGACCATGCTTACCATTTCATTCCTGTGATACACAAGCTGTGATATTTGTGTTCTGCAATGGCCTGCTTAGCCCCTTATTGCTCTTAATGCTTTAATGGCCTTTTATGTATGGATGTTAAGTGCTGCACATCTCCAGAAACATCTGACAGAAACCAGTGTATATACTCACAGACATGATGAAGATGTGTTGTGGAAATGGAGAGTGTGTTACTGTTTACCTGCCTAGACAAAATGTGGCTGTTTTCCTGATGCATTCTTCTGCATTTTTCCCTTGGTGGGGGTGTTCTTATTTTATTTCTAGTGTGAGCACAGGTAAATTCCATTCAGCAATAATAATAATAATACCCCACATATCTGCATAAATTTCTCTATTATTTAGCCACTCTTAAAAACACATTTAAAAGTTAACTATGGAAACAAAGAAACATGGGACAGAACACCCCAAAGATTTGCCCATTATGACATATAAAGAAGGAAGGATGTTTTTCATAAGTTAGACTTCTCAGACATGTTTTTTTTTGTTTCCTTAAAAAGTTTCACTCATTTTTCATTATATATATACTTAGTTCTATGCAGAAGGGAAGAATTGCACCCAATCACAATGGCAAGAAATAGATCACAGTGAGATCTGTTAACAGTCAAACTGGAAATGATCCTGGACTAAACAATGTATGACAGAAAGTAACACTGAGTAGATGATCTGATTGTGACACACAAATACATGTTCCCTAATACAATGCCTCCATGTCCCAGGATCTATCAGGATTAATATTTTTTAGCCTAAATAAGTGAGTGTGCTGGTAGAACATGTGAAAGAGGAGACGTTTTGAGTTATTCAAGAATGTTTGGGAGAATGGTGGGCTCAGTGAAGATTTGATCCTGCTTTCTATAAAACACAGCACTCTTATTTTTCACAGCTACCTTCACCTCAGTCCAAAGTGTGACTAAAAGTGATGAGTTCATCTGTGTTGAAGAAGATTCCGTTTTCTTCAAAAAGAGTAGAAAGGGAGACTTGAGTCCCTTAGCTCAGTGATGACTACCTGATAGATTTTCATTCTCTTCTTCCTTCCCTCTGTTTTGTACCAGAACTACAACATACAAAACTATCCTGTCAAGAACTACATTAAAAGTGGTATATATCTATCAGAAGTTTTTATTTCCAAAGTAGATTCCATCTGCATCAGCTCTCAGCTAAGTGTGATTTACTTTCTTCCTTGATGTCCTTTGAGTGAAAACAGAACTAATTCTGTTCAGTGATTTCACTTTTCAGCTGAGTACTTCTAACTCACTGCACTTTCTGCAGTCAGCAGCCTGTTTTCCCAGGCAGTGGCTGCTGCTGGCAGGGATAACACCCCGTGTTTAGAGTCACTACCCAGGGTTGGGGTGCAGACCAAGGCCACTGCTGGATCTCATGCACCACATTGGGGGTGCAGGAAAGTGAAAGGCCACACCTACAGGGAGGAGGGGACAGGGCAGGGGACCCCAAACTGACCAGCGAGGGATTCCAGCCGATAGACCTCATATTGGGTATAAAGCTGAGGGATCTGGAGGGTTTCTCTCTCTCTATGAGTTCCTGCTCTTCTCCCCTCTTAGACAGCCTTGCCAGCTTTGCTTGGCTTGGCTCAGGTCCTCTTTCGGTTCCTTCCTCAGAGCATTCAAGGTGGACTCTGCCCGTTCTGCCTTTGATCCCAAGTGCTGTGTGTTTCTGAACCTGGTACCAGAATCCAGCTCCTGAACACAGTTCCCATCTGTTGCTGGGCCCAGGCTGGGACTCCCTCGATGCCTGCTCCACAGCATCGGTGGTGACGATGATGTGATTGCCGTCAGCAGGGGTTGGGTTCGGTACTGGTTTTGTATATATTTGTATATATTCCATTTTTATTATTATTTTCATTTTCATTAAAGCTGTTCTAGTTTCCTTTTCTAATTGTTCCCTTGTTCCCTTTCTCTTCCCCTTTGGGGAGGGAGGGGGGTTAACAGAGAGCATCTGGTATTGGTCTAAGGCCCTGACCCTAAACTGTGACAGAATTCTATGGGAAAGTGCCAAATGCTTTTCGAAAGTCTAAGTAGCCAATATCCACAGCCTTTCCCTTGTCATCTTGTTATAGAAAGAGATGAGGTTCGTCAGCAGGATCTGCCTTTCATAAACCCATGCTGACTGGGCCTGATCCCCTGGTTGTCCTCTGTATGGCTTGTAATGGCACTCAGGATGATCTGCTCCATGACCTTCCCTGATACCAAGGTCAGACTGACAGGTCTATAGTTTCCCAGCTCCTCCTTTCTGCCTTTCTTCTAGATGGGTGTTACATTTGCTACCCTCCAGTGCATTGGGACCTCCCCAGTTAGCCAGGACTTCAAGTAAATAATGTAAAGTGGCTTGGCAAGCACGCCTGCCAACTCTTTCAGCACCCCTGGGTGTAACCCATCCAGTCCTATAGACTTGCCTGCATCCAAGCGGTGTAGCGGGTCACTGACCACTTCCTCTTTATATGAGATGACCTCATTCGGTTTCTCCCTCCGTCTCCTAGCTCAGGAGGCTGGGTGTCCAGGGAACAGCCAGGTCCACTGCTAAAAACTGAGGCAAAGTAGGTGTTGAGCACTTCAGCCTTTTCCTCATCTTTTGTTGCTCTGTTTCCCTTTTTATCCAATAAAGGATGGAGATTTTCCCTAATCCTCCTTTTGTTGTTAATGAATTTATAGAAACTTTTTTTATTATCATTAACAGCTGGAGCTAGGTTGAGATCTAGCTGCGTTTTGGCTCTCCTAATATTCTCCCTGCATAGCTTCACTACATCTTTGTAGTCTTCGTAAGAGACCTGCCCCCTCTTCCAAAGGGCATAGACTCTCCTTTTGTTCTTGAGGTCCAGCCAATGGTCCCTATTTAGCCAGGCTGGTCTCCTTCCCTGTCTGCTTGTTTTTCATCACACAGGGACAGCCTGCTCCTGTGCCCTTAAGACTTCTCTCTTGAAGTATGTCCAACCTTGCTGGACTCCTATATCCTTCAGGGCAGCCTCCCAAGGGACTTTGTCAATCAGTCTGCTGAACAGGTCAGGGTCAGTGATTGCCCTCTGGAAGTCTAGGATGGCAGTTTTACTAACCCCTCTCCTTGTTTCTCCAAGGATTGAAAACTCAATGATCTCATCATCACCATGCCCTAGACATCCTCCAACCTTTACTTCCTACACAAGTTCTTCCCTGTTCACAAGAAGCAGGTGCAGGAAGGCACCTTCCCTGGTCAGCTCACTTAATAGCTGTGTGAGGAAGTTATCTTCCACACATTCCAGGAATTTCTTGGATTATTCCCTCTCTGCTGTGTTGTATTCCCAGCAGATACCCGGGAGGTTAAAGTCCCCCACAAGAACAATGGCAAGTGACTGCAAGATTTCTCCCAACTGCTTACAGAAAGCTTCATCCACCTCACTGCTTTGGTTGGGAGGTCTATAGCAGACACCCGCAGTGATATCAGCTTTATCAGCCCTTAATCTAATCCAAACACTCTCAACCCCATCATCACTGTACTTCCTTTCTGAGCTCTCATAGCATTCTCTAACATACAGGGCCACTCCACTGCCTCTTCTCCCCTGCCCAACCCTCCTAAAGAGCTTATAGCCATTGACTGAAATACCCATGCTTCCAAATGAATATATTTCTTTGGAAGCTGTCAAAAAAAAATCCTAAGGGATTGTCTTCAGTTTTCCATAGAACTTTTGCTTCTTGTTGGAGGTCTTGTGTTTTTTCTTTCTCCTTGAGATGTTTAGATTTATAAACTAACAAAGACACACGGGTCTAGCAGAGCAATGCCTCAGCTATAATAAATAGGTTTATGAAGATATAAGGTACGAGACCAAAACAGAGGGAGAGAGAGACAATAACTTTCAATAACGTCTTCAGTAAACAAACAAGCAAACCAGTTGCTGCAATAGGAACCAGATCTATCAGAACTACACACCTAGGACACGACTGCTTTTCAATTCCTGTGAAGTGATCTGCAGTTTACTATGTGATGGGTTTCTGTCAGAGTTATTCCTGGTCCAAAGTGATTTATAAGTTATGGCATGGCTCCAGTCCTGGTAGCCCTGCCAGCGGGCTCCTCATGGTGCAACTCAGGAGACTTTCCACTGCAATATTCCAAAATCACCAGTTAGCAGAGGTTGTTTAGCTCGGAGACAGAAGCGTGGTGCTTCTTGGGCACAGAAGCAGTTCACATCAAACAAAGCATGAGCAAGTGATTCTTCCTGGAACTGGGAGTGTGGAGGTGTATGGAAGCAAACTCATGTCAACTCCAAAAGCAGCTTCACCTGCTTTGTAAGGTTTTTTTATGTTACCTAATATATTCCATTACTTACTAGCTCAGAGAAAAGAAAATTTACTTTAATAACTATTGTGTTAATACAACCATTAGTTGTGTATTTCTACAGATGTGTTTGAGTGATACCATTAACCCCAACAAGATAATGTTCTAGCGCTCCCAAAAACCAGCGTTTGACTGGACTACACGATGTAACTTCATTCTGCACCTAATCATCTCTAGTTTTTCGTGCTGAGAGTCCAGTATGAAGTGGCTTTACAACTCAAAAATAAGGGAAAGAGAGGAGGACATTCCAATGTGAAACAAGACAAAGCTTTTCTTTACCTAGGATGAGTCCCTGTAGTTTTCGTACTGTCACTCATGATGGATACAGTTAACGTTTGCTGTTTTGTATTTATATTGCATGTTGTCATTTCTATCATTAATCATAAACCTAACTGTCACAGAAACAGAAATGTCTTTTCTCAGACATTTCATTCTAAAATATAATTATCCAGACTTCCTGCTGTTAATGACATGGAATTCTAATTACTTCAAAATTAAGCCATTATTCATAAACTTCAGGCTTGTAACACACATGTTTACAGTGCATGAGAAGTATTATAGAATTTATCACTGTGGAGCTCTTATTTGCAACAGGCTTATTTAACTACTTTGTTCTTTAGTACTGCTTTTGTCCTGTCCCATTAAGGAACGATAAAGTACTCGACTCCCTGTTTACTCAGAAAGATATGAGCAGAAGCCCTCATTCACTGACAATGGGCATTCAAATTTCCTGCCTGTAAATAAACTACAGCTGTGCTTTCCTGTTGTAGGGAGTCCTTTGAAGCTGAAAATGGCAGCAATTTAATTGGCAGCCACTAGTTCTGAGTCAGATAATTCACAGAGTGGGCAATGCATGTGAAAAATGGAAAATATATAGAGTAATGCAAACTTAGAAGAAATAAAAATGTTGAATTGAGTAGGTTTTCCAAATTTTCAAAGAAAAAATCTAAAATAAATGTTGCATACACAGCCTGTTTTCTCAGAACAATGCACAAATTTGGAGAGCAAATACAGTTATTAACATGTGAAAATGGTATTTGTATTGCTATAGGCAACTACTATTTTTCACATCCATAATTCTCGAGCTCTTGATATTCTTTCCTAAGATTGTGTCCAAGAGCAAGATACTTATGACAAGACTCAGTTCAGGAAAAAATAAGTTATTATTGATTAAAGAATCATAACATAACAGAAAAGATGTAATGTAATTCCTAAGTAGAAATATGAAAAGCCTGTTCAGACCGTCATCTTTTTAGACTAAGATTTTGTTCTAGTTCCTGGAAGGTCCTACTGACATATCTTAGATTCACTTGTTTTCCTTGGTCTTAATACACAGCAAAAAAAAGAACATTTCAATATTTAAAATGTAGATACTATTTCATTCACATACATTATTCCATTATGTATTCATTTAGAGAAGAAAACAGTGAAAGAGAGGAAAGTTATCAACAAGAAGATTAATGAATAGATAAAGAAAATATTAAAGATAATTCAGTTTTGGAAAAAAAAAAGAATTCAGTTTTGGGTCTTCATCTTTGATGTTCACATTCAGCCTCACTGTTGGCTGACTCTACAGGCTGATACTGCAGTAAACAGATGTGAGAGAAGAAATCCCCAACTTCTTAAAGTCCAATGGGTCCAGCTCCCCTTACCATCAAGTGTAGTAGCACAGTGATATCATAGAGGATGACTACTGATCTTTTACAATTCTCAACTTCTCTTTCACTGATAGTAGTAATTATGGTGGCAATTACAGAAACATGGTGGAACAGCTCACAAGACTGGAATGTGGTCATGGATGGCTGTATCCTTTTTAGGAAAGACAGGCCAGTGAGGCGAGATGGGGGAGCTGCTCTTTACATGAGACAGCAATGTATTGAGTTCTGTCCAGGGGAGGTTGAGGGGTGACTTGAGAGTCTGTGGATGAGACAGTGACAGGACAAGGAGCACAAATAAAACACACGAAATTCCATCTGAATGTAAGGAAAAACTTTGCTTTGAGGGTGACGGATCACTGGAACAGGACCCAGAAGGGTTGTGAAGTATCTTTCCCTGAATACTTTCAAAACCCACCTGGGTGCATTCCTGTGCAATCTGCTGTAGGTGAACCTGCTTTCTCAGAGGAGTTGGACTAATGAATTCCAGAGGCCCGTTCCAACCCCTACCATCCTATGATTCTGTGATTCAATAATTCTTCTGTTCACAGCTGAGATTTTAACAACAGATTAGTAGCATACAGGGTTATCTATGGATTTTGCTTTTTTTGTCAACTTGAATTTGTGCATTCAGAGCTCAGAAGTGTATCACAGCTTTCACTGCAAATATGACAAAATCATAAGTTGCTCATAAATGTACCTGAGCTCTGAGTCTTTCTGGAATATTAACATTTTTAGATATTATTTAGAGATCTTTATTTCTTTTACAGGAATACTGCAAAATGATAGCTGATCCAGTTCATTCAGCTTGCGTGGCAGGGACAATAAAATTCTGTCCTTTTTTTTTTATACTGATTTGTTCTAAATATATTTCTGCCATAAAACAAGCTGTTAAATATTAAAATCAATTTCCAATTGGTTTGGGTTTCCATAGGTTTTACTTTAGGCAGACCAGGTGTGAGGGCAAGGGTCCAGGTTATGGTGCAGTTAAAGGTCTGGGCTGCTCACCTCTCACCCTTCCAAGAAACTCCCTGCAGTAATATCTCTAGGACTGGGAAGCAAAGTCTGATTGCTGCATGGGTCAGGGTTTAGGCACATGGGGAACAGCCAGCTTTTAAACACTTTGACTAAATTCTTCTCATTCTCCAGCCACTGAATATTTCTTCTGTAGTGAATGGTTTCATCAAAAATCTTTGGTTTTCTTTCAAAAAGAGAAAGAAGGACCATGTTCCATTCTTTTTCTGTAATTGCACAATAGAAGCAAGCTATTTTTAATCTTTGCCTCTAGTTTCAATTAGAAAACAGACTCAGTCCTTCAGAGCTTCTGCATAGAAGCTAAATACAGTTTCAATCTTTGTAACTGATTTATAGGTTCCATTGAAGTCTTTAAGATATTTTCTTGGTTTTCTGACAATATCCTGAACCTGATTTTATCATTCATCTGTCTACAAACTTTATGAACTCATGGTAGGCTTCCTTCACTCTTTTATCTCTGACAATCCTTTTCTTCAATCCACTGTTACAGCCATGCCCACCTCTAATATATAGAAGTCTTCAGTGCAACAGTCAAAATGACACCAAAAAAACCCCCAGCAGGCAGCCTCAAATCCACATTCTGAATGGCATTTATTATTGTTTTCATCAGAACAAGAATCTGAAAATGTGATTGAAAAATCCCGATTTTAACTAGTGGTTGAAATAAACCATTTCATACCACTCTAAATGTAATTAGGACCTTAAAAAAAAGTTCAAGATAAAGAAGTACTAATAACAAAAAAAAAAAAAAAAAAAAAAAAAAAAAAAAAAAAAAAAAAAAAAAAAAAAAAAAAAAAAAGTAGTAATAGTAATAATAATAGCCAGACATCACCTGACTGTGGAAATAATCAGGATGTCCAAAAGCCATACTTATTTTTGACTGGACTTCCAAACCTGGGAGAGCTTACAGCAGGAGTAGCCACCATCATATAAAGACATAGGTAGTTACAGACATGGGCAGTGGAACTTGAGTGTCTCACTGACAGTGTGACATAACATCCATGCTACAAATTCAATTCTTAGAGTCTGTGTTTCTATTTTACTGAATATTTTAGCAGCCTGTGCTAAGTGGATTGGAAAGCCAGTGGGGATTGGTAGCCTCCTCCCTCCCCTCAGAACAGAGCCTGTCACATCAGCAGTTGAGAGAAGCATAGGAGAGCCTTCAGTCTGCTGTTGGCTGTAAAGATACAGCAACCGTCTCCTTCAATAGGCTTCTGAAACTCTCCTTTCTGAGTCTTTCCCAATCAAAATTACTCAGTGGAGGAATTCCTGAGGTCATGAACAATTTTAAGATTACAGCAACTTAATTTCTGGCTAAGAAACTTTTCATCAAAAAATTCTCAAGCACTCTATTGTGCTTTTACACAGATATTATCTCTACCTTTTATTAATATATAAATTTCACTCAGAAGATTTATGACACTGTGTGTCATTCTATTTAGTATTATAAGCAGCTGATACTCACTCTTTACACATAGCATTGACTTAATTAGTAATTCTTATTCTTCTTTAGTTCCCAAAGTTAGTAAGTTGTTGGTTTGGTTTGGCTTTTTTTTTTCTTCAATCTATTTAGATGGTGCTTAAGAATCATCTTAAAAGAAAGCTTTGTCAACTTCATGACCAAGCTACTTGAACAAAAGAACATGGTTTTAGTTCTGCTTCTCTTAATGTATGCCAGATTTCTTAAATACAAAATAGTATAGGAAAAGAGTAACTGGTTCTTAATGCCTTTTCAGTTCCTGAGCATGGCTGTCATATACAGTCTGCCACAGTGCTTCTATCCTCAGATTTCATTGGAAAAAGCTTTCACGATTTTGTGTATTCTGCTGCCTCTGTATAAAGCACTGCCTCTTGAAAAGGATGAGTTCTCTCTATGTGTTAGGCCAGGATCATTCTCTCTGCTCTGATGGAGCTTTGCTATTTCATCCCAATTGGGGACCACTCCTCAGATGTGTAACCTGAATCAAATATGACATGATATGTGTATCCACAATGTTTTGATCTTTTCTACACTAGGAAGAACCCAGTCCGAGTAAACCAGACTGCTATCGGGCTGCAGTATAGGAGACTGAAGTTAGTGCCTCTGCTTTACTTTTGACAGGACAAATATAATTTTAAACTTTGGTAAAAAAAATGGTATATAAGCAATGTTATAAAGGTGCATAAGCACATGCATACAGAAACGTGCATAAGCACATGCATACAGAAACATGCATGAGTAAAGACAGGGAAAGTAGTTTCTGAAATATTCATACTCTTCCAGAGAATAAAAATACTTCAGGGAACATTAATGTTACTAACATGAATATGGAGCTTAGATATTAAAATTCATGAGGACCTGTCAACTGAACGGATGCAAACTCTCTTTGCCAGAAATACATGATGACATTGCAAGCTGGCAAAG
Organism: Megaceryle torquata; assembly: GCA_024611175.1. NCBI lineage: Eukaryota > Metazoa > Chordata > Aves > Coraciiformes > Cerylidae > Megaceryle > Megaceryle torquata. The sequence continues at coordinate 46,929 of JANIJG010010717.1, read as the reverse complement.
ATGAAAGCAGCTCAAGAAAGCTCTTCTTGGTGCTATTTCATCCTCTTGAATGTCAAACAAGCTGTCTTTCACCAATCTGGAGCTACATACAGAGTGCAATTCTATGCTGTTTGGTGAAGGTGTTCTCCTGAGTGCAGGGGATGTGCCTCTTTCTCTGCTTCCCAGACACCAGACGGCCTAGGATTTGGAATGACAGTAGGCTGCTAACCAAATTCTGTGTTTACTCAAACATACGTTGTCTTCTCTTCCAGATGACTTGTAGTGAAATTTAACAGACATCATCCATATGTTCACATTCATATTCCGCACAATACTTGCATGGAATATCAGTAGGTTCCTTTCAGAAAGCTCTAAATGACTTCCCTAACAAGGAAAACACTCTGAAATATAAAAATTACCTGTCAGAGATACCATCCTGCTAACAGGACTTTGTCAGTCAGTGTAAGTATTCAGTATAAGAACTTATTCAAATATGACTGTCATGGTGAGTAATTTCAACTGTGGACCATTTAGAGTTTATAACTTACTGGGGTAGTTTATTCAAAAATAGTTTTAAGTCTACAGGTTTGTTACTAACAAATTTCCTACGAAAGTCAATGAACCACAGTTCACTGCTGCATCAAACCCTGTGCATAGCATGATACAGAAAGTGCAAGCATCTGGTATATCTGAATTCACAGATGGTAAAGATGCTGGACTAGAAAACCTGGACTATTTTTAGTATCAGTTTTATTAAGTTAAAATGCTACCTCTCTCATCTAGGGGTTATTTTCTTTTTATGCAGTGAACCACACTGAAAATACTATTTCAAAGACCTCAAGTTATTCCAAAATTTCCAGGTAATGTTTTCCACTGAACGCTAAGCAGATGCTTCAGTGAACCATTCTTTGAATAAGTCATTTTGAGGTACAAATAAGAATCATATCTTTTCCACCTTTCTTTCTCTTCTAAGCATTCAGTTACACTGAGAACTTCAGATAGCTCATCTGATAGCAGCAGTAGCCTGGATTAGTAGTTTTTCTTTTCCCTTGTGATGACAGGTAAATATGGCCAGTGGAACAGAGTTTTAGGGAAACTCATCATGCTGAAAAAGTCACCGAAACCTTTCATAAAACTTGATGCCCTCTCAATCCAGGAGAGAAATCTGAATATAAAAGGGATATTTTTAAGTGCCAGTGAAAAAGCAAGGAACGAATGCCTGATAAGATGAATAGGCAGGACTGAAGACATAGTTCGCCTTCTACGTCACCTTCTGGGACAAAGGTTAATCATATTAGATAATTTGCAAAGTTTCCAGAACCCTTTTGACATGAATCTACATCTCAGAAAAACAGTTAATTGTCACTGAATTTGTCCATCATAGATGTGAGAAGTTCAAAATTCCTTTTGAAACAAATTATATTTCTGATCTATAAAAAGGATCAGTGAAAAGTGAGCTTTTCTAGACACAGTTAGATCCTTTATACCCTAAACTGTCAATCATTATTCACAGTTGTGGAGTGAGACAGGAGACATGTTCTCCATCAATTCTCATTCTTACTTGAAAATTTATAAATCTGTTTGTGAGAAGCATACATTCCAGTTCACAACAAAGATAATACAGGTAAGCAAAAGCCTTTTCTTGGAGCAAGTTTTCACATGACACTATGTGGAAAAATAGTATGTCAATGACAATGACATTCCATGAGAGAATCATCTTTCAGGTTGTGCTTTCAATGAATTAGGCTGTATTTGCATACAAAAATCCAACAAGAAACAATAAACAGCTGATTGGGTTGATTTGTCCTGTACATAAAAGGATGTAAATAAAGAAATATGGTCATGTGTTGGATAGTGCAGAATCTCCTAGATCCTTCACCTCACCCTGGTTACCTAAATATTTTCTTTTCTGTGTAAGAGATCTGTGGAATCTGCTTTATAGCATCAAGAATTGATAAATGATATAGATAATAATCTACATATGACTGTCATTAGGATTTAATACTTGCCAGTCATGGTCTGTTAAATGCCATTGTTTGCTTCAGCTTTCTATGCAAGAAATGACAGTTGAATGGATGTTTGGTGAGCATGTTAACCATTTAAATAATTATTGTATCATATGCTTTTTTTTTTACTGCACCACCATAATTCACATTGTTATTGCTTGTTATTAAAATGTCAGTATTTCTTCTTGTGTCATGAAAATCTCTCAGTTAAAGTAGAACTATAATTTTCCTACAGAAATCTGATGCAATAAAAACAATTATTTGTCACATGCTGGTTTACAAAATGTGTAATAATAGAGATTCTGAAAAAGAGGGACACTTTTTTAAAGAAAAAAAAAAAAAAGGGAAGTTATCATCCAGAATTGATTGAATTTTGGTATAAATAATTTTTCCTAATAATGTGAAATGTTATGTTGTGGATTTGGAAAATGAAAGTTGACAGCTTTGCTTATCAGTACATTCAAATGACCCATAATTTTTGTGTGATAACATTCAAGAAACAATTCTCTCAAACCACTATCATAGACACATTCTTAAACTAAATTAAACTGCTTTACTTTCATGATAGACTAATTCAGAACTGAGAGGATTTATATATGTAATTATGACTAATGTTGCTGGGGGGTCATCTGTTTAAATCTTCTGCAAAGGAGTGGGAGAAATCCATTATTAGTTTTAATCAGTCCTCACTATAACAAAATGTATGCTCAATTTAAATAAATTCTCAAAGAAAATTATCATTTCTTGTCATTATCTGTGCTGAGCACAGGCCCAGTAATCCCACTGTTTCCATACAGACATAATGTTATAAAATGTGTTTGCTGGCTATCCTTATTGGTCTATACTCAAGCAAAAATAAATCCAGAAAGTTTGAGCAGAATCCTAGCAATATTTTGATTTTTATATAAGTAAACAGGACTAACGTTTCCCAGACAAAAACATGACAGTCAGAAAAAAACATTATTCATTTGCTTAAATACATGACAACAAGTCAGCAAAACTTTCATAATGTCTCCATCAAGAATTTGCCAGATCAGGAAATGCTAAGGGCAAAAAGAGACATAGGATGAAGGAATATGCAAGAGATTTTTGGTTATCAAAGGTAGGAATATCTGAAAATTCTGTACTGTCTTCTAATTTTCTTGCAGTGAGATACCTATTACAGTTATCATAACCTTAATGTTATATCTTACTATGCTTTTGGTGAGCCCAGAAAATGGCAAGATGTTAGGACAGTAAAAAAGACAGCCCATTTCAGACACTATAAAACAAATACTAGGTACAGCTGGCGAGCAGACAGAAGGTAATACCAGCAGCAATTCACATTAAAGTATTCCATGCTATTGTGAAGACATGTGAGGATGAAAGAAAATTGTATAAAGCCAGAATGGTTATCAGCATGTTAAGTTTAAACACTGAAAGAACACCAGTAATGAGGCTAAAAAAAGATATGCAGTGGTGTTTGTATCAATTTACTCTTCTGAGGCTTTTATAATGCACCTCTTCATTAGTAGTTTGAATTATAAGTTAGTAGAGAAATTGCAAATAAAGGTTCATGTATTAGAATAATCAAATTATAATATGGTCTGGGTTGGAAGGGATCTTAAAGATCATCTAGTCCCAACAGCCCTGCTATGAGCAGGGACAGCTACTACTAGATGAGGTTATTCAACCTGCAGGCCATCCAACCTGGCCATGAACACTTCCAGGGAGCGAGAATCCACAACATCTGTGGGCAACCTGCTCCAGTGTTTCACCACTGTCACAGTGAAGAATTTGTTCCTTTAATCTATATTTTCACTTTCAGTTTAAACATTATCCCTCATCCTGCCACTACACTCACTATCATTCCTGTAGACTCCCTTTAATTACTGGAAGGCTTCTGTAAGTTCACCCGGTGCCTGCTGTTCTCCAGACTGAACAGCTCCAACTCACTCAGCCTGTCTTCAGAGAAGAGGTGCTCCAGCCTTTTTATCATCTTTGTGGCCTTTCTCTGGATTTACTTCAGCAGGTCCATGTCTTTCTTATGCTAGGGCCCCCAGAGCTGAAGGCAGTACTCCAGGTGGGATCTTACAAGAGCAGAGCAGAGCGGGAGAATCACATCCCTCAGCCTGCTGGTCACACTTCTTTTGACGCAGCCCAGGATGGGATTTGTTTTCTAGGCTGCAGACACACATTACCAAATCATGTGGAGTTTCTGATCAGCTAACACTCTAAAGTCTTTCTCTGAAGGGTTGCTCTCAATCACAGCATCCCCAGACTGTATTTGTGCTTGGGATTGCCCCAACCCAGGTGCAGGACCTTGTACTTTGCTCTGTTGAACTTCATAAGGTTTGTATGAGCCCACCTCTCAAGCTTGTCAAGGTCCCTCTGGATGGCATCCTATCCCTTTAGGCATGTTGATCACATCACATAACCTGGTGTCATCAGCAAAACTCCTGAGGGTGCACTCCATCCCACTGTCCATGTCTCCAACAAAGATTTTAAACTGGTCTCAGTACCCGCCTCTGAGAATACCACTTAACATTAGTGTCCACCTGGACATCAGACTGTTGACTGCAACTCTTTGAGTGTGACCATCCAGCCGATACCTTATCCACTGAGAGGTCCATCCATCAAATCCACGTCTTTCCAATTTAAAGACAAGGATATTATGCAGGACAATGTCAAATGCTTTGCCCAAGTCCAGGTAGATAACATCAGTTGTTTTTCCTTTATCCACCAATACTGTAACCCCTTTGTAGAAGGCAATCAAATCTCCCAGGCACAATTTGCCCTTAGTGAAGCCCTGTTGGATGTCACCTATCACCTCCTTATTTTCCAGGTGCCTTAGCATATTTTTCAGGAGGATCTGCTCCATGGTCTCACCAGACACAGTGGTGAGACTGACTGGCCCGTAGCTCCCTAGACATTCTTTTTTTTTTCCATTTTTGACAATGGGGGTTGCCTTTCCCCTTTTCCAGTCAGTGGGAATTTCACTGGACTGCCATGACTTCTCAAATATGATGGCTAGTGGCCTAGCCACTTAATCCACCAGTTCCCTCAGGAACCTGCAGATGTATCTCATCAGGTCCCCTGCACTTGTACAAATTCAGGTTCCTTAGATGGTCTTGAACCTGATCTTCTCCTACAGTAGGCAATTCTTCATTCTTCTGTTCCCTGCCTTTGCCTTCTGTGACTTCATCTGTGTGGCTGGAGCACTTGCTGGTGAAGATAGAGAAAAAAGGCATTGAGTACCTCAGTCTTCTCCATATGCTGAGTAGCCAGGTCTCCTGTTTCCTACCAGAGAGAGTCTACATTTTCCCTAGTCCCCCTTCCATCACTATAAAGCTATAGAAGCTTTCCTTCTTGCCCTTGACATACCTGGCCAGATTTAATTCTATCAGGGTTTCAGCTTTCTTATTCCAATCCCTGGCTACTCAATTTTTCTGTATTCATTGCAGGTTACCTGTCCTTGCTTCCACACTCTGTAGGCTTCCTTTTTGTGCCTGAGCTTGTCCAGGAGCAACTTGTTCATCCACGTTGGTGTCCTGGAGCTTTTGCCTGACTTCCTCTTTTTGGGATGCATGGCTCCTGAGCTTGGAGTAGGTAATCCTTAAATACTAATCAGCTTTCTTGAGCCCTTCTTCCCTCCAGGGCTTTATCCCATAGTACTCTACCAAGCAGGTGTCAGAAGAGGCCAAGTCTGCTCTCATGAAATCCATAGCAGTGAGCTTACTGTGCACCCTCCTCACTGCCCTAAGGATCTTGACTTCCATTCCATGGTCACTACATCCAAGGCTTCCCTTGAGCTTCACATTCCCCACCAGCCCCTCTTTGTTGGTGAGAACAAGGTTCAGCATAACACCTCTCCCCTTTGTCTCCTCTATCACCTGGAGGAGGAAGTTATCATCAATGCATTCCAGGAACTTCCTGGATTGTTTATGCCCTTCTTAAGTAATGAAACAGATAATAAAATTTCCTGCATTGAACCTTAAGAAAACTGTAAGCCAGGACAAGAAAGTGAAGAGATACTGAGAGGTAGCATCTAGTGTAGCTGACATGCTGTTTTTCAGAGCTTTATCATATAACAATAATGATAACTATGTAAAATTAAGTCAGTTATGATCAAACCACATAATTTTAAATAGCAAAGATTCCAAAGACATTTATGTGGGCTCCTAAACAAAAGTCAGTTGTTTTTGATGTCCTCAGTACAATAGATGTTGCAATCATCAAAATTTATAAGATCACCATTAAAAAAAAAAGAAAGAAATAAAAAGCTAGCTTATTTTGTTCCTTAAAAAGCTGCAAAACCTAGGAAGAAACTGCAAGTGAGAAAATTTGTATGGAAACCATCTTTGCTGAATTTTATTGTACATTAAATATTCTAAAAACAATAATGTCTTGACCTTGTATTGTTAAACTTAAGAATCATTTCACCACTGGTTTCATAAGGCTGAGCTCTGTGTTCACAGAGCAGTGAAACATAGCAGAACTGGCAATTAAATACAGAGAAACTAATTAAAAAAAAAAGAAAAAGTGGGGGAGGGGGAGTAAAATTAGAAAGAAGTCAGGTGATATTAGAATAAAGCAAGATGCCACACACGAATACCCCCTCTGTCATTCTGTTCTGCAGAGAGAGTAAACATCCAACTACTGCCTTATATTGTATAGGACATAAACATGCATAAGAAAATAAAATAGTAAAAGGGAAATTAACCATCTGCTTGTTATTAGGCAGGAAAGAACAGGCTTTCAAACAACACAGAATTAGGGATCAGCCTCTAGTTCCCTGTTCCTCTTCCTCATATAAAACTGCATATAAAAACATCAAAAAGTGTGAGCTACTTTAATACACAAGTAACAAGCAGAAAAAGCATATGTCATAGTGGAAATTATGGGGAAAGTAAAGAGGACTGTAAATGGTGAATAAATGGCTATTTTATGAAAAAATTCCTAATGGGACTTAGTGTCTCAGACTACACCCCATGTCAGAGTAAGTCATGTCTCAAAGAGGTCCAGCCAGCACTAAGACAGTCTATTCAGTACTCCCAATTGGACAGGGATATACAGAAAGATTATGAGAGAAATGTGAGAGTAAGGCTTCATTTCAGAGATTTCATCACAAGGTGTGTCAAAATCTTTTCTGTCACCAAAGAAAGTCTCCAGCATGGTGAAATAGGCAGTGAGACTTGTTCACACAACCAGTTTCCTACTAACTGAGCTAAAATCGGGATACTTCTGAAGTCTGGGAGTTCAAGACTTTTGATTACAAAAAAAAAACCAAACCAAACCAAAAACAAACCTCACATTTATTTCTCCTCCCTGGGAAGAGGAGTATAGCAGTTTTTGTAGGGCACTATCAAAAGTATGGTATTTTATGCCACTAAGTATATTCTTAGGAATAGGATATTTTTAACACTTAAAAGAATAAATATGGTGTCTACTTCTCCTGATGAATATGCTTCTCACTCTGGGTATAGGAAGCTTTATTGTGTAAGTGGGAATAGTTAAGAGACAAGAAGAATCAAACCCCACAGTTGTACTTTTTCCACAGATGATTCCTATTAATTTCTCAAGACAACACGGGAATCAATTATTCTGAACTCTATCACACAACTATATTCTACTTGAGCATATGTACACAGTTTTGCTTAAGCAACCAAGAGCATCAGAGAGGACAATTAAGGACTCCAAAACTGTTTCTCTAAAAGCTTCTCTAGTGCCATCTCAGCAGAGATTATTAATAAGTATATAAACTCATGGACAAAATAGGCAATTATGTAGAACAACTAACTGTCAAAACAACAAAGATGCAATGTTCTCACTTTTCCAGAGTCAGGAAAAAGCAGGTTTGCTGCTCTTTTTGCTGCTATTTCAGTAGTAACTCTCTTACGAGGTTGAGAAAGAGGAAAGAGAAAACACAGAGAGGAGGAAGAGGATGGAAGATTATGCTAAATTGGCAGTAATGTAATACACTGTATAGATTTATCAGCATAGTTAATGGTAGCTTAAGGAGACCTTTCCCATGCTGTGTGCTGTAGACATCTCTATACTTAGCTCCACCACCACACCCAGGAAAAGTTCTGCTGAGCTTACTAAAAGGGCTATGTAAGTAATCACTAAATGAAAACCTAACTACTCTGTAAACTACACTGGAGACTAGGCTCTGTATCTGCGATAATTTTGCAGTCGGAAGAGCTTAGCAAAGATAATTTCCAAGTATATTTAGATATTAAGATAAGCGTTACTGCATTTCTTTACTGCTAAATAAGCCTGCACAGCTACCTATTTTTTGTCAGTAAGAATCCACACTGGTAAAATCTACTGGCTCCTCTGTCATGCATGCTAGTCTATGTAGTTTCTGGGTGCACGATTTCTCTACTTCTGGTGATGGTAGATGGGAACAGCTTGAATTTCAGATCTCAGTGGGATGTTCAGTAGAACTAGCAATTAGGAAAAAGGGAACAGATCTCTTGTGAAATAACTGAGAGACTGTGAACATGGATCCCCATGGTATTCTTTTTACTGTCACTTTTTCAGTCTGGACTGCAGTTCAGTGAGATGAGGTTTAATTTTTATTACATGAAATCTGAATTAGCTAACTGATAAAGAGTCTTCGTCATGTCTTTCCTGTACTCTATTTGGGAAGGAAATCAATCAAGTATTATTACATTGCACACATTAAAGACTTTGAGATCATTCATTAGTCTCTTAAACCTTCTGCAGCAACATCTAGGAATGCCTCATGTACTTATCAGCAGTTTTGCTGATCTGTGTCTTGATCATCCATTTGTTTGCTTCAGGCTTCTGTGAAAGATACACATATTTCATAACTCTCCAAAATGAAAAACAATTAATGTGAAAAGGGAGTTATATTCTTATCTATAGCTATTCTTAAAACCTATGATGGTGAACAAGGTATGCCATCTAAACAGATGGCTCTATCCCAGTCACTACCTCTGCTCAATGGAAAATGATGATCTCTTCTGCAACACATCTCTTATTTTCCAAACTTTTTGTTAAGCTGCAGTAAAAGCTCAACAGCTTAAGGAGTGAAGGAGCTTGCTGAAGTCTTTCCTAAGATTGTGTATTTTTGCTGGTTTTCATATAGCTAAATGTGACACAAATGTAATCCTGATGACCTGCAAGAGTAAGAAGGGTTGAATGGATGTCTGGTAGTTCAGAAGATTTTTAGATTATGTATCTTTCATGGAAACCATGGAGATTAACAACTTGTTCTGTAAAGAAAAGGGTCATATTAAAAACCAACCAACCAAACAAACAAAACCAACCAAACAAACAAAAAAACAAAAGCAACATTGTTCAAAATGGGACAAAGTTATCTTTTCTGGACTTCTCTCTCTAAGAACTTCTTTGTGTACGGGGGCAAGAATGCTCTTAAGATGATCCGCAGGATGCCTCAGGAGTTCATTGGAACTGTTCATCTCAAAGCCTGTACAACTTTTTATATAAAGAAACATTTACTTTGCAATAGGAAAGGCTTTTTGTTGTATTTATTACACTGATAAGAAAGGATATTTCCATTTATGATTAGACGGAGTTGATAAGGCCTATTGTGTTTTTAAACACATAATGAACGAGCATATTTTTCACATTAAAATAATTGTTTAAAAAAATCTAAAAGCTAGATGAGATCTTTCTTTGAAGTTCACATACAGAATATAGATTCCATATTAGCAATGTGGCTGGGTGCCATAGCAGAGTCAATACTAGCTTTTTCGATAGCTTTAAGTGACTAAGTAAAAATTCACTAATGAGCTGCAATACAATTATGTATTGTGATTGGTGTCTGCCAGCAGTTCTTCACTCTCAGTCTTGCAGCCTGTAACTATGACTGTTTAAGATTTACTTCTTAGAAGGTGGTGATGCTCACATGCTGAAACCATGATATGAGAACTGGTAAGGAAAGGCATCTTCCTGATGCTATTTCCTTGCATTTAAATTCATAGATATAATATCAGAGAAACTCAGGTTACAAGGTGAGCAATAAAGACAGTTTCTTGGCCCTTCATAAAGTTACAGAAGGGTGCAAGTCACCCTTTATCTTGAGTCCTTTGTCTCAAGACTTTGTTTATTAATTCTATTAAATCTGTCAATATGCCTGGAGGTGTTCTTCATCTCAGAGACAATCTGGCAAAGAATGGTCTACATTTATAATTTCAGGCTTTCTAACCCTACGACAGATGGTGACCACACACAAACTGCTTATTGATAATGGTCTCTGGCCTGCACTGATCCCCTAATATTGTCCAGGAGCAGCATGTGAAAGTGTTAACAGCCAAAGCCAAAAATATGCCATACATCATCTTAACAATTTAACTGTACAGCAGATATTTTCTAGTGGACAAATACAATCCCTGGCACTATTTCTTTTGCCAGTGCAGAAACAGCCTATGTCAAGCATCAGGTTTGCCTACAGATCATGCTGTTAAATAGATGAGAGTAAGATTAAAATCTGACTCTCAGAATGAGCTCCATGTGCTACACATATATGGACATCAAACATAGCTCGGAGGCATATGCATGACAAAGGATTTGTTACTCCATGACTCCTCAACCTGTTCCGATTTTAAAACATTTGGTCTTTGACAAATATAGAACTAGGGCCTCTTGCAAAGTCAGGATTTTGTTGTTTCTATTTTCCCTTTAAACTCGATGTATCATATCTGAAATGGTTTCCTAGCATTCCTCACCTGCTTCCAATGATGCCAGTGTTTTCTCCTCAATGTTAGCTCTTCTCCATGGTTTCAACTGTCATAGCCCAAGTTTTTGTTGAGATTTTGTTTAGATGTACTTGCCTTTCACTGCTAGGGAAGTAGCAGGCATGAATTTTAGGAAAAAAGACACACAAGCCCCTCCAAGGACTTCTTGGGAGATTGATAGTCACATCTGACCATACATTTTTATTCACAGTGTAAATTATTCAGGAATGTACAGAAATAAACCTACCCTAGAAATTAATAATTAATTAAAGAGTAAAGTAAGAAAATTGTTTCTGGATATAATACTATCCTGGTCTGAGTGAGAACAGAACTAATTCTGTTCAGTGATTTTACTTTTCAGCTCAGTTCCTCCGACTAACTGCACTTTCTGAAGCTAGAAGCATGTTTTCACAGACAGTGTCTGCTTCTAGCAGTGATAACACCCCATGGTTAGAGGGAGTACCAAGGACTGGTTTGCAGACCAAGGCCACTGCTGGACCTTGTGTACTATCTTGCGGGGTGAAGAAAGTAAAAGGCTGCAGCTGCAGGGAGGAGCAAACAGGACAGGTGACCCTAAGCTGACCAGTGATCTCTACTATTTTCGTTAAAGTTGTTTTACTTTTCTTATCCAATCCATAAGTCTCACTCCCTTATTCCTTTTCTCTTCCTCTTTGGGAAGAGAGAGGAGTTAATAGAGAGCACCTGTCATTTGTTTAGTGCCCAGGCCCAGACCTAGACTTTGAGAAACACAAACACCTTAAAATACCTGAACTAAAGACAACAAGGTAAGAAACCAGGTGTGATAAAAAAATGTCAATTATAAATAATATATTTACATTTCACATTTCATGGGAATATCACTGTATGTTTACTTCCATACCAACTGCTTTTTTTCATTCTCCACAGAACAGGAAAAAAAAAGACAGCAAAAAAAAGACAGTACATTCGGAGTGATTCTATATTTTAACATTAAAATGAAGTTCTGGAATTATCTCACCTGCTTGTAATACCTGTATAGCAAGCAGAGATCCACTTTACCATCTCTCCTTTCCTCACCAGCTGGATTTTTACCTCATTTTCCTGAGTTTATGAGATCTGATGAGAACCAAGAGCAAACAAAGCCCAAATGGATTCCTCTCCATCTGAAACCCAAAGGAGAAAAAAATCCTTAAAAATAAATATGGGCCCACTTGTTGAAGAAACTACTTATTTGCTTCTGTATTCCATTACACTACTAAAGCTTTCAGATTATTTTGTATTAGCCTTGGTTCAACAACAATATTCTTTATTCTGAATGAGCTTGAACCTCCTCTGTTTAAAGCAGAGTGAAAAAATAGCTAACACGCAGTAGCCACAATGTATGTATTAAGACTTGGCTCTGTATCATTGTTGCTAGTGTCTTCATTAAATCATTAACATCATTAATTCATTGACACTGAGTGGAGAAGCAATCTTTCCTCAAGAAGGTAGCCTGTAGAAAGTCTCTTACAAAATTGTTCTGCTGTAGAAAAAAAAAAGAAAAAAAGAAAAAAAAAAAGGAGGAATAAATACACTGAAGCTAGAGAGCTAGAGTCAGAGCAAAATATTCACGTGAGATCCAGATTGATGGGCAAATCTCAGGGGGTTAACAGGCTTACCAATTTTTAACTATTCAAATGTCAATAATGAATTAATCTAAAAGTTATTGCTGACCCATTGTGTACCAGCACATTAGCTGGAATGTAACACAAAACTAAAACTAAGAGGATTTAAATCAGTTAGAAATTAGAAATATCTCTGATACTTAATTGATTTCAAAACAATGAATTCACCCTCTGTAAAGCACAATTACAAGAAGTATAACAGAGGTAGTTTTGCAGACAGTAAGTAGGTGCACAATGTGATTTAAGTTGGAATTACAATATTTTATGTATTATCTGTGGTCCCTCTTCTCAGGTACACAGTGCACCAAGAATGAATGACATACAGCAGTGGCTTTCCAGGCTGAAAACTGTAATTAATCTTTAGAAAGAATCAAAAGTTCTTTATCCCCTCCTCAAGCACTACATAATACAAAGGTATCAGCATTTTATTGTAGTTGGATCCATTGATCTGGAAACAATAAAATTCTTTTTATGGCAACACAAAGGAAAATATTCTCTTTTAGTGGTTATTTTTATACCAAGCAGTAGCAAAGTTAAACTAGTACTCCCCCTTATAATGTCCTAATTTTAGTCCCTCATTACTTTGACAAATTTCAATTGATTAGATGTATTTTTCCAAGCTACATATCTTCCAATGTTGCTTTTGTGCTATTTTTGGTTTTATTTCCCCTTCTGGATTATCTAGTGTTGTGCTGTTGTTATTAAAAGATAAATATAAATAAAATATAATTATAATATAAACTTAACAGATAAACAATATAAAATTTATAATTTAAGTGGTT
>JANIJG010010716.1:119232-175913 GCA_024611175.1 Megaceryle torquata | reverse complement strand
AAGAAAATAATAAACAAACCAAAAAAAAAAAAAAAAAAGGGTGTTTTGTGTGTTTTTTTTTTTTTCTCCCCCCCCCCCCCCCCCCCCGCTTACTGACATAACCTTATTGATATTAGACACACATTTGTCACTGTCCCAACATAATGCCAAGGTCACATTCCTAGTACCTTTATAAAAACTGAAAAATAAACTACAATGAATTAGTTAACTCCAAGAAATAACAGCCCATGAAATAAAATAAGGATAAGAACAGTTTATTGGGTTTGGTTTGTTTTTAAACACTACATGATTAACTAGCAATTGCGGAACTGTAGATGGAAGTTCAATGTCAGCAATACAGCAGACATGCCAATAGCTAAACACTTACAAAATGACCACAAATTTGTGAATCCTCTTCCTTAACAAATACCATAAAGTCTTAATGACATGGACACATTCACACAGTCACATACACCTCTCCTGTGCCTCACAGGAAATGTGGCTTACAACTTGATGCTGTGTCTCAGCACTGTGGGATACCCTACTAGTACACACCTGTGTTGGAGGTATGGGTGCTACAGCTTTATATCTACCCATGCAGTCCACTCCTGGCAACTTGCTTGTGCACACACAGGTGATGAAGCTCCCGAGGAGGCCAAGTGCCACCCAAACCCCCAAAGGTGTGGGTCCCTACATACTGTGCCCCATACTCTTAAACTAGGAGCTGGTGCAGACGCCTCACAGAATCCAATGGGGAGGCTGTTCTGTGCAGCCCAGACAAAGGCTCTTATGCCCTAGGGAGATTTCTGGCAGCATCAAACGATTTTCTTGAAATGCATTTCTCTCTTCTGACTTATGCAAATCGTCATAATTCTTTCATATCTCTTTTCAAGATGACTAATTTTATTTTAATTTGGTTGCTTTTCTTACCCAAAATTTTCATGGTTGTTCCCTGATTATTGTTTAATCCAATAAATGTTCATTATTTTTGGTGTTATCAGTGTGGGTTTTGGTTGGTTTGGTTTGTTGGGGTTTTTTTGGCAAATATATTCTCAAAGAGCTTTGAGTTTCCACTCATATATACCGTTTACCTCCATATTCCTGTTTATCACATATTTTTAGCCAGCCTGGCTATTTCCGGCCTATTGTTAGCCTACTTTACCAAGGAAAAGCCATTAATGTTCCTCCGCAAAGGCATAGTTCTTCTAGTTTATATGCTGGCACACATTGTTATAAAGGCAACCTGAACTCAGGTTGCACACAGATCCTATCTGTCATAGTGAAATATTGAGGTTTGATAACAAAGGACACTCCAGATCTCTGCAAACAGCTTGAATGACAGAATTAATTTGTATATACTATATTCAAGCTGTATGTGTATGAATGTCTTCTTTTTGTATAGTTAAATTCTGTTCAAATTCTGTTCTTCCAGGTCCTTTAAATGATAATGTTTGCTTCTGCCTTGCATCAACTCATCATGAGAAAATGCTTAGTGCATAGTTGATAGGCTGATATCAAAAATGCTCAACTAATTTTTAAGGTCATCTTCCGGATGTCTTAGAAGCAAGAAAAATAACACTTAGAAGCAGCTATGCCTTTAGCTGTTGAAAGGATAGATGCTTGAGGATTTGCTTTCTACAGTTAACTTCATGCATAAGTGATTTTTTTTATGGTTTTATTTTTTATTTTCCTCAGCATTGGCAGTACATACATTCTATTTATTCTCTGTGATTTATGGCAGCTATGATTATGAGCGTATGTAGCCTCAATTTCAATTGTGTTTTATTTCTGTTCAAGATATCTGAATTCATTTTACCAGAGTAATGTGAAGTAAACATAATGAAGAGGCTTAGGTTTTTCTCTAAGACTGGTCTACAGAAAATTTTTGTATGTAGCATATGTCTTGCCTTGCATATACATCTTCTGGACAGATACTGTATGAAAAGCAAACCTGCAGTATACTTCGAGGTATGTAGGCATTGTTTTCTTGAGACAAGATAATCCTATGTGTTATGGCCAATGCTTAGTGGAAGTGTGTGTGCATGTGAGATGCCTGGTGGGAATGTACTACTGTAAGTTCCCGAGTTCTAATTTATCTGGCTAGCAGAACAGTGTCTGCCATGTACCCTAGCCTGCAACACAAGCCTAAGACTTTGTACGGAAATCTCTTATATCAGCTGTCTAAACACTTTCTAAAATCTAGCCAAAGGGTGAAATTATTTGATGAGGCTTGAGCTGAATTCATGCCTCAAATATGTTGAAGGGAGAAAGTTCTTATTCTTTCAACTGACTGTTTGTCTTTCTCTGCAGTAAGTTGATTTAGTTTTGCCAATCTCTCGGAAAACTCTCATATTTTTTTGGAGGTGGTTTCAGATTTTTTTGTGTTTGGATTGTTCAGGGGTTTTTTTGTAGGTGTGTTTGTAGCTTTTCTTTGTAATGTCTTTTGGGGTTTTTTGAGACAGTTTGTGTATTTGTTTGGAGTTTGTGTTGGGGGATTGGGAGAGTTTTGGTTTTGGTGTTTTTTTTTCCTTTTGGGTGGGGATGATTTGGGTGAGTTTTGGGTTGTTTTGTGTGTGTGTTTTGTTTGTTTTGGGTTTTGTTTTTTTGGTTTTTGGGGTGTTTTTTGTGATTTAACTTATCTGGTACACTTGAAAGGGTCAAATGAATGCAATGGAAAGGGAAAGATGGAGCATAGGACTGTTCTTCTGGAAAACAGGTTTAAAGCTATAAGGGACATCAACTTTACTCTATGGTCTCTGAGGAAAAAGTCAGATTTTTATGTCCATACAGAACCCCCAGCAATGAAGTCCTGATCCTGAACTGCAAACCCCATCTTCTGATGTAGTACAAAAGTGTATGAGCTATAAATATTTCATATTACTGAGCAGTAGAAAACTAGGATATAAGTAAAGGAAAAATAACTCATGCCTCTCAACATCCCTTAGCACTAATGTACTTTCTATTGTATTAATCTTAAAGAACTGTGCTTTTGCTCAGTAGTTGCTATAATGTGCCTCTGGGCTTTACTGTAATAAACAATTACAACTGTAACAACACAAACCAGACAGAGCAGCTTTCATTTTTTCACTTTTGAAATTAATCTGCCTGTGAAGCAATTTTCTTCATTATACATTGCTTGAAAACATTTTGCCAGCTCTTTATCCTCATACTTTCTTATTTCAAGTTCATGTTCAAATAGTTTCTATATCTATGTAAATATATCAATCTCATAACTTGATTTTAGTGAACAAAGAACCGGGGTCATTTATATTTATGTGAGAATGTGAAATTTCAGTACAGACATTTGATCAACAGTTAAGCTGCAAAATGAATTTGAGTGAATTCTTTCTCTTTTTTTTGTGTGTGTGGTCTTAATATATTACTTGGTTTATTGTGCATATGAAAGTTTAAGAAGCATTGGCATTATAATGCTGTTATGCATTCACTGAGGGATTAAGAGTCATTTGATCAGTCATGATCACTGAGTTTAGTCATGGAAAGGAAGCGCACAGAAAGTGGAAATTGTAATGGGCTATATTGGAAGAACATAAAGATTTTGCCCAAGCATGGAGATCTAGAGCTAGGAAAGCCAGATCTTAGCTGGATTTGAAACTAGGAAGCAATGTGAAAGTTATAAAGAGTTTCTGAAACTATCTCAGCAGCAAAACGACGTGTAAGGAAAATGAAGTACTGCTGTTCAGTGGGACAGGTGAGGTGGTGATGAAGGTCATGGAAAAGACCAAGACTTGGGCTCCTCCCTGTACTAGAACAAGATGAGAAGAAGCTATTCTTCTGCTGTGGAGAAATGTAGGGAGAACTTAATCCTATGGTATATATACAAGTGCATGGGATGGGATGGGATGGTTTCAAAGATATTGAGGAACCCAGGCAATGTTGTTAGAGGGCATTTTTAAATTATCTTTTACTATAAAAATTTATAAAAAGTATAAACTTTTATAAAGGTCATGTTGATAGTTGTGAGGAAACATAGAAACATGTGGGTTGGAAGGGACCTCTAGAGGTCATCTAGTCCAAGGCCCCTGCTGAGAGCAGGGACATCTTCAACTACAGGAGGTTGCTCAGAGCTCTGTCAAGCCCCACCTTGAATGTCTCCAGGGATGGGGCCTCAGCCACCTCCCTGGGCAACTGGCTCCACCTTCATGGTAAAGAACTTCTTCCTTACACCCAATCTAAATCCACTCTTTTCTAATTTAAAAGCATTGCCCCTCATCATTTCACTACAGGCCTTTGTAAACAGGCCCTCTCCAGCCTTTTTGTAAGCTACCTTCAGGTACTGGAAGGTCACTATTAGGTCTCCCTGGAGCCTTTTCTTCTCCAAGCTGAACAATCCCAGCTCCCTCAGCCTGTCCTCATAGGAGAGGTGTTCCAGCACCCTGATCATCTTGTGGCCCTCATCTGGACCCGCTCCATCAGGTCCATGTCCTTCCTGTGCTGAAGGGCTGCAGAGCTGGATGCAGTATTCCAGGTGAGGTCTCACCAGAGCAGTGTAGAGTGGCAGAATCACCTCTCTCAATCTGCTGCCCACACTTCTTTTGATGCAGCCCAGGATGCGATTGGTCTTCTGGGCTGCAAGCCCACACTGGCTGCTCATGTCCAGCTTCTTGTCCACCAGCACCCCCAAGTCCTTTTCTGCAGGGCTGCTCTCTATTTCTCTGCTCTCTGTTTCTTCCCCAAGCTTGTATTGATAGAGTGGATTATTCTGGCCCAGGTGCAGGACCCTGCATTTGGTCTTGTTGAACCTCATGAGGTTCACCTGGGCCCACCTCTCCAGCTTGTCCAGGTCCCTTTGGATGACAACCTGTCCCTTTGGTATATCGACAACACCACTCAGCTTGGTGTCATCCATGAACTTGCTGATGGTGCATTTGATCCTGCTGTCTATATCATTTATAATAGTCTGATGACTGTAAAAAGGCAGATGTTACACTTATCTTCAAGAATGACAGAGGACTCAAGAAACTACAGGCTGGTCAGCTTGACCTTAATGTCTGGGTAGATTATGGAGCAATTTACCAAGAAAACAGGTAGATTACATCCATAGATGTTCCCTCACCCACTGATATGGTAACTTCATCATAGAAGACCACTAGGTTGGTCAGGCAGGATTTGCCCTTGGTGAAGCTGTGCTGGATGCCTCAAATCACCTTCATATTCTCTTTTAGAAGGACCTGTTACATGATCTTCCTAGGCACAGAGGTGGGGCTGACAGGTCTGTAGTTCCTGGGGTCCTTCTTTCTACCCTTTTTAAAATTGAGCGTTTACCCTTTTCCAGTGATTAGAGTCTTCACCTGACTGTCATGGCTTTCCAAATATCATGGAGAGTGGCTTGGTAACTATGTCAGCAAATTCCCTCAGGATTCTGGGATGAATCTCATCAGGTCCCATAGACTAATTTATGTTCAGGTTCCTCAGTTGGTCATGATCTGGATCTTCTCTTGCGGTGGGAGGGACTTTGCACGCTTGGTCCCCATCTTGCAGTCCATTAATTAAGGAGGTGTGGGAAGAGTGATTGTCAGTGAAGACTGAGGGAAAACTGTTCCTGATTACCTCAGCCCTCTCCTCGCCTGTTGTTACCATCTTGCCAGTTTTGCTCATTGCCAGGGGGGCACTCTTTTTGACCCTCCTTTTATGGCTGACATACCTCTAGAAGTCCTTGTTATGCTTTGCATCCCTTTCCAAGTTCAGATGCATCCAAGTCTTGGTCTTCCTGGCCCACAGCTGGACACTGTCCCCATACTCTTCCCAGAATACCTCTCCCTGCTTTCACTGTATATGCATTTCCTTCTTGCCCTTCAGTTTGACCAGCAGGTCTCAACTCAACCCTGCTGTTCTCTTCCCATCCTTGCCTGATGTTTATGCTTGGGGACTGAGAGCTCTTGTGCTCTATGGAAAGTGTCCTGATCTGCTGGTTCTGTTCTGCTCCTTTGCCCCTGAGAACAGTTTCTGGGGGAGGTGTCCTATTGACTAACTCCTTGAAAAGCTGGAAGTTTGCTTTCCTAAAATGCAGGGACCTGACTTTACTCCTCATCTGACCTATATCCCTCAGGACTGTGAACTCCACCATCATGTGATCAGTGCAACCCAGGCTGCCTCCAATCTTGAAGTCACTGATTAGCTCACTTACATTGGCTTACACTTGTTTTAATAAAGGTAATTACCACTTGTATATAATGTTCTGAGCAAAACTGTATTTCCTTACAATTACGTACATAAGAATCTTGAGTCTTTGGCAATTCTGAAGTCTCTCTCTTTTTTTTTTTTTTTTTTTTTTTTTTTTTTTTTTTTTTTTTTTTTTTTTTTATTTTTTTTTTTTTTATTTTTTCTTTTATTTCTTTTTTTTTTTTTAATTTAATAAGGTTTTAAAAATACGTTGTTGAAGATCTGCATTTTACTTATGTCTTATATGCCTTATTTTTAGTTATGAAATCCTTCAGTATATCTTGTTACATAATTGGTCACATTTCTGAAACTCTTGGAATATCCTGAATACTACTGTGCTACTGGAATGTATGAATGTACCTACATATATGGAGTTCTGATAACCTGCTTTGCTAAATACACTACATGGCTTGTTAATGTTACTTCAAAACATCAGGTTTGCTATGCTTGACAAGTAAGTGATTCATTTTTTCAAACCTGTCTTACTAAACACAGTTTAATTGGAGCAACGTATAACCAAAATCCTAGACAATCCCTGAAAGAATAGAATGTTTCATGTATCTTGATGGGAATAAATGATTTTTCCTTAGAACTATAAAAGGATCAGATTGACATGGTGACACTAATTCAGACACTAAAATCAGTCTTAAATGAGAATAAAATAGTTACATTCTACATTAGAAAGGATAAGGCTTACTAATTTCCAAGATTGTAATTCACTGTGTTTATCTTGGTATTTTATCTCTTGCACTCCTATTAGGGAGTTTCAGGGAGGCATATAGCAGGGCCTGCATCCAAAATTTGGACAAAAACTATTCTAATGCAGATGGAACTGTATTTCTAATTATTCACTCATGCCAGGTAGTCTATAAAAGATCAGCTCCAGTCATAGGTTTCATGACAAGTGGGAAAATAAATTGTTCAAGATAAGATGCAAATTAGGGACAAAGTTCATCTGACTACCAGAATATATAATTATATTTTGATATGTCACAGTGTAAGACAGCCTTACTTGATTTAAATTTTGTAAACTTAAAATGTTTGACTGGAAAAGTGGTAGGGGAAGGGTGTATAAAACCTCCTAATTATTGAGAAATACAAATTTGACCTTGAAAAATATATCTGGAGCACATTAGGAAAATGCCTTTCTTGAATGCAATTTAAAATTACCACAGTGTACTGATGAATTTGTGATTACATTTATTCTATGGATGAGCTGGAGTGTCCATACATGCACCACTGATGGGCTGAGTGACAATATTCTAACATATGAGCTACTGCGGAATACAAAATATACTGCATAACATGAGCAAGAAAACATCAATAATGATGAAAAAAAACCCCACCAACCAAACAGTAAGACTACTTGAAAAACAATCCCCACACAAGAAGAAACGAAGGCTTGAATACAGTATGTAAGCAAAGAATATGATTAAGGTTATGTGGCTGCCACTTTATAAAACTTCAAGGGTTGTGCAACATAATTGGCACTGAAAGTTGACATTCCTAGAGCAGCTCATCATTATAGCTGTTAGGAACCTGATTGTGATCCATCATTCCTTAGCAATGCATTTGTATGTATGCCTGCTTACTGCACATTTGATGCTGTATAGAGATAATTACATATGTGATCTGTGTCTGCACGCATGTAAATCACCTATTGAAATGTTGAGCAATTCATGCAAAGTCAGCTTTTTTCAAAACTACTGATACACTCTAACTCCACATCTGTGAATGCCAGTCTAATGGTAAACATGTATGTAACATGGATTCAGTGTTCAATGTTAGAGAATACTGGCCAAGCAATAGATCATCTGATAGAGAGCAGTTATACTATGCTGTTTGGTATCACTTATTCCAACTAAAGTTAATCTTGTCCTTAAGCGCCTGACTCTCCCTTTAGTTTAAGACTTCGTTGTGTTATATTTTCCTGCTTCCTGGCACAACATTTGATGGAAAAGCAGTCTTATTTATCTCAAACCAGCCGAGAGCTGGCCCTGAGCAAGTTGGATTGCTTACACAAAGCTATGTGGTGATGTGCAGAGGTGCTCGTGAGTCTTGACAGCTTTGTTGCTCTTTCATCAGTCATAGTGCTGCCTTTAGTCCTGCCTGCACAGCAGCACTACTTTGCTTATTTGTATCTCAGCTCAGAATAGCATTGTGCAGTTTGGGTGCAAACGATTCCCCTTCATTTCAGCTAAGGGGATCTTAAGACTAAATACTAAATGGTATGATCTTATTTCAAGTGTGCAAATAAAAAATGTAGGAAGGAGAGAGATAGAGGTATAACACCGGTTTTCTGAAAAAGGCAAGAAGATGACAAAGGTATTACGATGACTGGAAAATAACATATGGCTCCATCTGTAATCTGCAGGCTTTCTTGAAATCCTAGTTACTTTCAGACAAAGTCTGAAATACGAATATCAGCAATAGATTTAGCTAGGAACACATCAAACCTTCTGTAAATGTGTTTCATACCTGATTTATATGTATTCAGCAAGCTCAACCTCTCTTAAGTGTGAGGCTTTAGGTGTAGCATGCTTCTCTACTGTGTTACCTACAGATGCTATATGTACGAACACAATGCAGTCAGTCTCTGCATTGACTTTCAGGCTGGTCCATTTACTGTAAGATACTTCTATCTGCAGGGAGTCTTGGGTAGCAATAGACCATGCCCAAAGCAGTATGACATCAATTTGATTAAATTTTTTAATAATATGGCTTAGAACACCAGGATGTTCTAAGGGAGATGCGCTTAGGTTGCTCCAAAGCTGTCCCTTCTCCAGCTCCTTCATCCTCCCCTCACTAAGCAAGTACTGCAGCTCTGGACCAGCTATGACAAAATCAACCCTCAAAACCAGACATGGGACTCTAGATGAGATGCTGAGGGTATAATCACTCCTGAGGATATCCTAGTCATGCTTCTGTTTATACCTCCCAGGATGTTCTTGGCTTTCTTTGCTGCCAGGCCACACTGCTGGCTCATGCCTAGCTTTCATCCACCAGCACTGCCAGGATATTTTCAGCAGAACTACTCCTCTGACAGTCAGGTCCCAGCCTGCATCATTGCAAGGGGGTCATTTCCAAACACAGGACTTGGCATTTGTTCTCACTAAGGAATTTTGATGCTATTCCTCTTACTTATTCCTTTGTTCTGTCTAGTCTGGATGGTCATCCTGCCTTCAAGTGTATCAACTGATCCAGTAATTTCACATCAACAGCAAACTTCAAGAAAGTGCACTCCATTCACCACCTCTGAGCCAATGATGAAGTTGTTAAACAGGGCAGGTCCTAGGACAAACCCCTCCATTTGTCACTGGCCTCCAGGTAGCAGAAGACCCATTAATTACCACCCTTTGAGTTTTATCAGATTTGGGGGATATTTTTTTACCCAATAAGATTTTTTCTTTTTATCCAGACTATAGTGTTCTAACAAGAAAAATGTAAGAGATGTTGTTGAAAGGCTTGATTAAAATCAAGGTAAATTACATCCACTGGGCTAACCTCATCCATAAATCCATTTATTTTATCACAGGTGTCAAAGAGGTTTCTCAAGAGTGGTTTATACTTGGTCAATACTGACACTTCCCGAGCACTTTATCCTTTACGTGCCCACAATTATGTTTCAGGGGGATGTTCTCCCTGATTTTTCCCAGGCACCAAGGTGAAGGTGATTGGCCTGTAGTTCTCCAAAGCTGACATATCAGCCTTTCTGAAGATGACTGCAATATTTGCCTTTATCCAATTCTCAGATCTCTATGACCTATCAAAGATGACAGACAGCAGCCCTTCAGTGACAACAACTATCTTTCTCAGCACCCTTGGATGCAGCCCATCTAATCACACAGATTTGCATGGGTTGAATTGTCTGAAGTCAACCCTGCCTTTTTCCTCATCCAATGCTGGCTTTTCTCTCTGAATCTTTTCAATGGGCACAGGTGTCTAGGAGACATTCTCAGAAAAGACTGAGGCAAAGGTGGCATTAAGAGTACCTCATCCTTACACATCTGCTGTCACTAAATCACCAACCCCTTTCAACACTGTGCTTTGATTGTCCTTCTTCAGTCTTTTACTACTATCACAGTGCTAAAAGCTCTTCTAGTTGCCCAGAACATCCCAAACAGGTTTCAACTCTGGACGAGCTGTAGCTTTCCTAACACTATCCCTGCATGTCTGAACAATGCTGCTAAATTCCTACTTAGTAGACTCTCCCTGCTTCAACTCTATACTGACTATTTTTCCATTGGAGTTCCACAATGAATTCCATGTTTATTCAGGCTGTCCTCCAGAGACATCTGCTTGTTTTTCTGGCAACCAGGATGGACCATTCTGCTGTTTGGCTGGTGTCCTTCCCAGCCTTCTTGATGTCCTTTGCCATTCAGAGCTTTCTTCTCTCATGTGAGGGGAAGTTCTCTGATCAGCAAGGAAGACAATTTATAGATACAAAGGCGGCTGTCTGTTTTTCCCTCTTCCCTGTAATTTGAGTATGCTGGGACAAGTTATGTTCAAATGTGTCCCTGTGCAGATTAATTTGGGTTTACATGGGTAAACTGAAAGCAGAGTGAGAGTAGTTATTCACTGTGTATATTCTTCATTGTGTATATTCTGATATAGTGATCTAGAGGCAAGATTTTATTTATGTGCCTGAGAGATGGTGCAGCTTTGTCTGGAGTCAAGCAAGAAAACTTTTATATCTTCTCACTTCTTATATTAATAACCTTTTCTTTCTAAAAAATTAAGGTAAGAATTTGATCTATTCACAGATGAGTAGCAGGTAGATTCAAGGATTATGAATAAAGGTCTTTAGACTTACCTGATTCCTTCTTCTTTCCAAAGTCATAGTGCAAAAGCAAAAGACAGAAGCTATAAGAGTCTGCAAAGACTGCTGTTTCTGTTGATCATAGGCAGAGGTCTGTCACTGAGGCATGAAATCTGATCCCGGCTTTTTCTACTCCAAATAGGTACTCTTACAAAGGTGCTAATACATCTTTTGACTTGGAGTATGTCTTCTCCATGTCAGATGGTATACTTTAAGTGTCTCAGGTTTTAAGTGTTAAAACAGATTCTCCTATCTGATCTTCTGCAGAGTGTACCCCAGGCCAGAGCCCTGCACCATGCATTTCAGAAAAATCTTTTATCAAGCCATAAAGAAGATACAGGAATTAGTTCTAAATTATTTGAGTAAGGTACAAGTCACATATCAGATAGCACTGCACAGAGATGGTAAGCTAGCTGCTTTGTTTACAGTATTAATATCCTTTGAGGGAGAAGGGAGTCTGATTATTTCCATGCTGAGAAAAATACCAGCACTTGTCTTTCAACAGGTGTTGCAGATTTGGCACTTAATGACAAGAAACTTCATTGAGAGAGTTGGGGGACTTGGAGGGGGGGAAGCCCTTTTCATCCTTAAGGTAAACTTCAGTCATCATTTTCTTGTAGCAGTAGTGGCAACTATGTTTTGAAAAGACAATAAAGAACACAAATAAGGTCATATTTATTACCTTTTGAGAGCTAAGTATTAGTTAACTTTGGTTGCTTAAATAACTACATTTCTTTCTTTATAGCCTTTCAGCCATATAGTCATTGAAGCTTAAACAAATTGTCCAGTTTCTCAACTTTTAACAGAATGCAATTTTTTTAAGACTTATATGATTTTTTTGGTAAATGTTAACTTTTCACTTATTTATTTTAAACAGTATGCACTTCCCAGGTCTTTAATATATGAAGAGTTCATAACTAACCAAGATTTTGAAAAGATTTCAGTACCATTGTCACCAAAGGATGACTTTAACATAGATGAGGAACTCCTCTGGTATTCTGAATAATTCTTAAAAGAATATTAGTATAAATGAAACTAATGTATTAGTATAAATGTAATTAATGTAATGACACTTTAGTCCTGTAGTGTTACAAAAAGATTTTTAAAATCTGCGGCAAGATTTTAAGTTCTTTAAACTAAAATAATACTAACTTGTATTCAGTGAAATATTTGCTATACATATTAACTTCATAAGTATCATTACCATTGTTCTGATGACACATAAACACAATCACAATATTCAACTGGAGCATCCAAACTCATTGGAAACAAGCTTCATTTACTAAGGCTGGGAAAAAGATGATTCCTTTTCTCTTGTATGTATGAAATCCTGCTAATTGTATTTTGGAGGGACCTGGGTCATTTGTACACTTTCCTTTCATCTCTACATAAGGCATACAGATGGGCAAAAATGAGAGCAAGAATACACACACTGCTTGTTATTGTAGGGTAGTATCCAGCATGTGGTGTGTTCTTTATCACATACAGCAGCTTTTTGATCCTCTCTGGAATTCAGGATATTTTTTTTTTTTTTTTTTTTATCAACATAGCACCAAATTATTGTAAATTCAAGGCATACTTCTCATTCTACCACCTATAAGGACCCTTTTAATATTCAAACTTGTATTTAGAGTTATGTGTGAGGGAGTCTACCATGATTTCATGCTCCTTAAGATAAGGGTGACAACTTGACACCTGACAGATGCTCAGAGGTCAGACTGAAAGAGAATATGAAATCACCTATTGTTCTGGGGTGCTCTTCTAGTTCAGAACAAGGTGGGCAAAAGCTAAGTAGGT
Source organism: Megaceryle torquata (assembly GCA_024611175.1). Taxonomy (NCBI): domain Eukaryota; kingdom Metazoa; phylum Chordata; class Aves; order Coraciiformes; family Cerylidae; genus Megaceryle; species Megaceryle torquata. The sequence goes on along the minus strand of JANIJG010010716.1, from coordinate 163,138 downwards.
GTCAAGCTGATTCCAGGAACTGTCAGCAAAAGGACAAGCTAAGATTAAAAAAAAAGCTCTGACTTTTGTTCCAGCAATTTACAGGAGATAGGAAGCTAGAGAGAAATGGAATCAAGTTTGGTATTTACTTTGTTTTCTAACTCTGTGATCACCATATCCTGCCACATTGATAGCCATTAATTTATGTATTTTGTTCTTTCTTACCAACCTTAGAATAGATATAGAACCTCATGCTGAAGGTCCCTGTTGTCCAGTATTCTGTCTCTGGCACTGGCTAATGACAGAAGTAAAGTTTTCTAGAATCTTGAAAAATATCTTAAAAACTGCTCTAAAAGCCAGAGGTGAGAGGTGTGTGTGTATACCCACACACACTTAACTGATATCAGCTCTCCGTCAATACTTTTTTTTTTTAATCCTCCTTCTCTTTTTTACTAATAGAATTTTCAACCTCTTCTGTTTTGATCAAACCTAAATAATAAATCATTGCACTGTGTGCAGCAGTTTGTGGATATTTTGAGACCAACAGTATCCCTTTCTTCTTATTCTGATTTCTTCACTTCTACTTGTCTTAGCAAATATAGAATCATTAGATCATCATAGAAGGTCTCTAAGGGTCATCTAATCCAATCCCCCCTGCAGTAAGCAAGGACATCCTAAACTGGATCAGGTTGTTCAGAGCCTCATCAAGCCAGACATTGAATGTTTCCAGGGTTGGGGCCTCTACCACCTCCCTGGGCAACCTGTTCCAGAGTTCCACCACCCTCATAAGAAAGAACTTCTTTCTAATGTCCAAGCTAAGTATACCTTTCTCTAGTTTAAAGCCATTACCTCTCATCTTATTTCTACAAGCCCTTGTAAACAGGTGCTCCCCAGCTTTCTTGTAGGCTCCATTCAGTTACTGAAAGGCCTCTCTAAGATCTCCCTAGAGCCTTCTCCAGGCTGAACAACACCAACTCTCTCAGCCTGTCCCCATAGGAGTGTTCCAGCCCTCTGATCATTTTTGTGGCCCTCTCTGGACCCACTCCATCAGATCTATCTCCTTCTTGTGTTGAAGGCTCCAGAGCTGAGCATATTACAGATGAGATCTCACTAGAGAAGAGTGGCAGAATCGCCTCTCTCACTCTGCTGGCCACACTTATTTTGATGCAGCCCAGGATGTGATGGGCCTTTTGGGCTGCAACTATACAAGTTGCTGGCTCATGTACATGGTCTCGCCCACCAGAACCCCCAAGCCTTTTTTCTGCAGGGCTGCTTTCTGTCACCTCATTTCCCAGCCTTTAGTGATAATAAGGATTGTTTTGACCCAGGTGCAGGACCTTGCACTTGGTCTTGTTGAACCTCATGATGTTCATCTGGGACCAATTTTCCAGCTTGTCTAGGTCCCTCTGGATAACATCTCATCCCTCTGGTATATTGACCACACCATTCAGATTGGTGTCATCTGCAGACCTGCACTTGATCCTTCTGTCTATATCATTGATGAAGATATTAAACAGCACTAGTCCCACTATGGACTACTGAAGGACACCACTCTTCACTAATCTCAGTCTGGACATTGAGCCACTGACCACTACCCTCTGGATGTGACCATCCAGCCAATTCCTTATCAGTTAAACACTCTATCCATCAAATCTATCTTTCCAATTTAGAGAGAAGTATGTTGTGGGGGGAATGTGTCAGCAGCCTTGCAGAAGTCTAGATAGATGACATCCATTACTCTTCTCTTGTCCACTGATGTCACTCCATTGTAGAAAGGCTCTAGACTGATTAGGCAGGACTTGCTGAAGCCATGCTGGCTGTCTCAGATGACCTCCCTATTCTCCGTGTGCTTTATCAGAGCTTCTGGGAGGATCTATTCCATGGTCTTTCCAGGTGCAGAGGTAAGGCTGACAGGTCAGTAGTTCCTGGGATCCTCCTTTCTACTCTATTTAAAAATTGGTGTAATGTTTCCCTTCTTCCAGTCACCAGGGATTTCACCTGACTGCCATAACTTTTCAAATATCATGGAGAGTGGCTTGGCAACTACTTCAGCTAATTCCCTCAGGACTCTGAGATGCATCTTGTCTGTTCACACAGACTTCTGTATATTCAGATTCCTCAGGTGGTCACAAACCTGATCTTAACTAGAGTGTGAGGGACTTTATCCTCCTTGTCCTCACCCTGTGGTCCTTCAACTCGGGAGGTGTGAGGAGAGAGGTTGACAGTGAAGAGTGAGGAAAAAAGTTGTTGAGAACCTCAGCCTTCACATCATCTGTTGTTAGTAGCTTCCCATTGTTGCACATCACAGGGGGTATGTTTTCTTTAACCTTTATTGTCTGTCTGACATACCTGTAGAAGCTCTTGTTGTTATTCTTTGCATCTCTTGCCAAATTCTGCTTCAACCACACCTTGGCCTTTCTGACCCCATCCCTACACAACCAGGCATGTCTCTATACTATACCGAAGATACCTGTCCTTGCTTTTACTGTATGTGCATTTTCTTCTCGCCCTTTAGATTGATCAGTAGGTCTTGACTCAGCCGCACTTGTCTCTTCCTATCCTTGTCTGATCTATTATGCTTGGGGACTGAGAGCTCTTGTGCTCTGTGGAAAGTGTCCTTAAGGATCTGCCAGTTCTGTTCTGCTCCCTTGTCCTTGAGGGTTGTTTCCCAGGGTGTCCTATTGATTAACTCCTTGAAGAGCTGGAATTTTGTTTTCCTAAAATACAGGGACCTGACAATGCTCCTTGTCTGATTTGTATCCCTTAGTACTTTGAATTCCACCAGTGCATGATCACTGTACCTCTGGGTGCCTCCAGTCTTGACATCCCAGATGAGCTTGCCTGTATCAGTGACCAACAGATACAGTAATGCATCCCCTCTGGTAGGGCTGTCTGTTTCTTGTCCTAAGAAGTTATCATCAAGTCACTCCAGGAGTCTCCTGGATTGCCTACAGCTTGCTATGCTACTTTTCTAGCAGATGTCAGGGTGGTTGATGTCCCCCAGAAGGATGAGAGCCTGTGACCATGATGCCTCCTGTAGCCGGAGTAAGAATGGGCAAATATATATTTAGCTAATTTAGAGAAGACTACTACTGCCATAATCTTGTCTCAAAATCATCTTCATTTTTTTTGAATTATGTAATACAGTTACAATATAAGAAGAAAAAGTGTCAAGAAGATGGCTTACCCCAACTAGAGGTAGTAGAAGTTATAAAACCTTCAAGCTCTTTTATAAGAAGTGGAGATATACATTTGTGTGGGGAGGAAATAGAATCCAGTATTAGAGAGTCCATTCATAGAATTTTCTGTAGGTGCTGAAAATCCATGAGTTAGGTAATAAAAAGACACAGCTTTTTTTTTTTTTTTTTTTTCCTCTTTTTTTTTTTCTCTTGCTCTAGTCTTTCCTTCCTTCTCTGATTCTTCACAGGACTGGGAAGAATTTAGCAATTCAATCTTATTTAAGTTGCTTTCTCCGTGATACTCAGTTTGCCAAGTGTAAAATTTACCAAAGGAGGAGTAAACACGATATACTAAATCTGCTTTTGCACTATTTTGTTCCCTCTACAATATTCTGAAAGCAGTTATATTTGAAAGGTTTTTATATATATATATATTTATTATTCGTGATTATAGTGTAAACATGAAGAAGTTGGTTGCATTGATGAAAATAGAATAGAAATATGAAAACTATATATTGGCTATCTTGGTCTTTTCAGATCTGCCTTCTCCCCCAGTGAATGCTGTAGAAGCCTGTTGAAATTTGCCTTAGGAAGCTTACAAAATGGAATACTAAGATATAAATACTTTTAACCATTAATTACATCTTTAAAAACATGACTTTAAATATAATCACATGCCTTATAATAATTATGAATCCTTTCTTAGAAATTACAGTACCATAGCATAGATAGCTACAAATTATGCATTAATACCTCCCTATTTTAGGATCCTTAAATCAGTTTGAAAGTCCTAAGGGGATTTAAGTCTAACACTTCTGTGCCAATTACAATATACTTATTTGTTGTTCTTTGTTCCCTCTTCTCCCAGAGGCTATTCCATACCACTACAGATTAGGTATTTTGGCTTTTTTTTTTCTTGGTAAGTATATCGAAATCTTGAAACAAGCCATACTTGCTTTAGAAGAAATAGCTGCATGAACTGACTGACTGGAATCCTATCATTTTTCTAAGCGTATATTCTTGTCTAACTGTGGTGTTGCTTTCTTCTTTTGCATAGGCTAGATGATTTGCACATTTATGAACTATTAAGCATCTTCTATACACTCCCCTCAGGAGGCTCAATAAAGACATGAAATTATTTCTGCCTAGGTCACATTTATTAATTTCAGTCTCTGCATAAAATTACATTTTACTGCAGTGCAGGAAGGAGAAATGAAGCCAGGGTTAAAGGGAAGCATAAATTGTTAGCTTTCATCAGTTTATGTTATTCTCTCTTACCACTCTCTGTGGTTCAGGAAATTTATTTTATCTTCCTGTAATCACCTTCCTTCATGCAGTTGTAAACAAGAAAAATGCAGATAAAAGGTAAAATAAACATAAGGTCATGCATTGCATACTACAACTAGTATAAAATAAATATGAATGCTTGATTGAAGTTACTGTTAAAGTACTGCTACTGCTGAAAGAGGTTGAGGGGTAGCACATTCAAGTGTGATGGGGGAAATCTGGAGTCGGTGGACTGAATTTTCTCCATAGGCATGCAGATTCAGACCTCCACTTAAGGAAGGAAGAATCTTCCTTGACACATTCATTAGAGAAGACAGGCAACGTTAACTGAAAGCACAGTCAGAGAAAGAAATTTGCAATGTAAAGTTTATTAAAAAAAAAAAAAAAAAGAGTTTCAGCCACCCTGTATTCACAAAAATCAAATCCTAATCTGTAACTAAGGTAAAAAGATAGAAACAGCATTTTCTGTGGTGTTCAGTGGGAAACTGTACATAATGGCTTGCAAGGTCTCTGTAGCAAAACTATATTTTGTAGGAAAACAGGGAGGGTGAGTTTTAACCTTTGATCCTTCTCCCCACGAACATATTTTTCACATATTGCAACTCATACAATTCCCAACTTAATGGTTGTTATGAAACCTATTTTTTAAAAACAAAACCAAACCAACCAAACAAACAAAAAAAAAGCAGTATGTGATCCAGACAGCTAAGGAATAAACTCTTCCTGCTTAAATATTCCTTCTTGAGAAGAGTTTGTTCTTTTCTCTAGTTATGCTGAGATGGATAATTTGATTCACAGCTAGAAAGAACTGGAGGTTTTTATTTCACATTTTGCTTTGAAATACTGCATTAAGTGTATTGCTCTTTTCAGCATAGATACTTCACTGTCATTTTATTGTTTTGTTAATATTTCTATCTTTTTGGAAAAAATAGCAACCTTGCTGATAATTAGAAAATTCCCATTCCATAATGGAAATACCTGAGCTTTTTCTTAAGAGTTGTTATTCCCCTTAATATGAAGGTTTTAAACACACCTTAATATGAAGTCCTTTTGAAGAGTAATCAGAAACAACTGCTATCATTACAAGAACTTTATTTCTACTGCAAAAAATATCTGTAAGCTGTCCTGAGTGACAATAATCTCTACCGAATTTCACTCTGTTGACAAGTAAAACCTCAGCTACATCAGCAGCTGAAGATGTGGCCTGTTACAAAGGCAGTTTAATCTTTGCCATGCAAAATATAGGTTAAATATGCAAACTAGCATGTGATTAAATCCAGTAAAAGTAGAATAGCCTGTCAGAGAAAGTACGCTGGCAAAAAGGGCAACCAGTTGAACATGTTATATTTTAATTTGCAGAGACAAAAATGACAAGCAATTTATTTACATAAAACTGTACAAAAGCAAATTAAATTATGTAAATATTTCATAAATAGAGGTGGACTAGCTTTTAATACATTTTGCCATGTTTAGCATAGTTGCGTGCATAGTGACTCATAATAAACAATGATAAATTGTTCTCTGCTTCACTATCAACATCCAAGTTGCAGAACAATAGTCAATGATTAATATTACAAACAGATCGTACCACACTGAATGCAAGTGCTTTAAAATTTAGGAAAAGGTTGTCTGAAAGCATACCCCAGGTAGCTGGTCAATGTTGTAATTTTCCTTGTGTTTATGGTCTTCAATCAGTAATACAACTTAACTGATGGACTTTCATTTCTATTGCTATTACATCTACTTCATTCCTTAACAAAACACTATATATTTATCACCAATGTAACAAAAGGAGAAATATTTCCTTGTTCAAGTTCCTTACAAGTGTTCGGTGATGGCTGGATTTATGGCAAAGTCTATCTGCATTCTTTTTTTTTCCTGCTTTATATCTTCCTAGGGTAGCCTTTCAGCCAATCATTTCAATCCCATTTAAGTTCTTCCCCACAAAAATAATTTTTAAATTTTTTTTCCTGAAACTCAGGCAGCAGGCCAGTCAGAAACCATATTGAATAAACATAGCAGATCTGAGATCCAGAATGAGCATTAGATTTTAGACCAAAGCTATTAATTTTTCTAATACATATAAAGTTATATATTAGCGCATCAATCTATAATGGTGCCCTAATGTAAAATACATGCAAAGCTCATTTGAGTTTCCCACGGAAGGAAATAAAAGGATGTTTTCTATACTGTACAACCGAAATGTGATGACAACTAAAAGCAATTAAAAAAAAATAATAATTGCCAATTATCCTGGCAACATGAACTGGTGACACCTTGCTACATAACTATAACATAGAGACTGATCATAGCTTTCCAGACAGCAGAATTAAAGACAAATGAAAACAACCCCAAGCCCCACACAAATAGTAATAAAAAAAAAAAATCCTCAAGACCTACTTAAACCACAGCCTTGTTTTAATAATGCTTAAGACTGGTCCATTAACTGAGTTTGGCAAAAGGCTTGTTTTTAAATATATTATTTATAATTTCTCAGAAAATAAACACAGGTAAATATACAGGTTCAAAAAAGTTGGGAATAGCCCCTTATCCCTTAGTGTCCAAACCCAACTACCACATTACCATAATAATAGGTATAAAAGGCACAGTTGCATATTTTGCATTCACCCTAATTATTTTTTATATTTTTATTTGATTATTTTTATACAAAAGCACTCTATTTATGGAGTTGCACCAGATTCAACCTATTTCAAATAAAGAGGAAAAATACAAACACAAAATTTATTTGTGTGTCATGCCAGGTCAGAAGAGTAATCAGCATATTAACAGTGGTTAGTTCCACTAGAATTACTGTGAGTACTTACAGTAGATAGAATTTTAAAAAAATCCTTCACACCCATTTTAGATCTAAGGAGATGCACACAAGTAAAGTATTTAATGACTGTCTTATGTGGTGTGAAAATTGGTGAGTGACTGCTGATCCATTTAATCTGGAGGTCTTCTATGACCTGTATTACTAGCCTTATAGAAAAAGGGTCTAATAATATATGGAACCAAACTACCTAATTTACCTTTTTGTGTGCAATATTAAATAAAATATTATTAAAGGAAATTCTTATTAAAGGAAATTGAACATTTGTGTTATGTAATTATGTATTCTGTCAAAACGTGCAAGAAAAATGTGTATACATTACGTAAGCATTTTTAGAAGCATTTTTAAACAGGTACTTACAGATTATACAAAGCAGTAACTGCTATTTGCAGTCTCATAACAAAGTACTAGTTTGCATCTCTCCATATTACTTAAATAAACATAAAAACGTTCAATCATTATTAATCTTTGATTTTAATATTTTCTTTCTAAAATGTGCCCATTCATCATAACTGCTATACACAAACTAATGTTACTTGAAGAAAGTAAACTTGAGAGAAGAGAACGAAATGGCTGATAATGGCACATCCCAGTTTATGGAGAAGTGAACTCAAAAGATAAATGTAATGAGTTGTATTGATTTACCAACCACTACTTTAGTCTGTTTAAGGTTATTTCTATGCAATTCTTCAAAGCAAGAAACTACCCAAAGCTACATTGTGACTACAGTATACTAGAAAGCCATCTAGCCATGCCTTAATGCCAGGTTTTATAAACAGCCAGGGATTTGAATGCTTTCTCTCTCCTTGAACTGTCCTTGATGGGTTGTTTGATTGTCGCTTTCATCTGAATATCTGAGCTCAGTCAGTCATTATTACTACAGCATCAGCTACAAAGCAACTTGTTGAAGTTCTGCAATTTTTGTTCCTTTTATTGCACAAAAACCTATTTCATTTCCTCTTCCTTTCAAGAAGCGTTCACCATGAGAATCATTATAGGCCAGAGCTCTTGCTGTGGCACAGTACATATCACAGTAGCTTAGGCTCTTTTTGACTCATCTTGACCTGCTAGATGAACATCATACCACTGGTTATCAAACAATTTTCTATGTAGTCTAAATGTTCTGGGTCTTTACATCATTTAGTATTGCACTTCACTTGCTTTTAATGCACTTGTGTTTCAAGAAAACCTTCATTATATCTTTGACATAGTTGAAGCAATTGGCAATCTGCAACACTGATGACAAAAGACTTAGCAATTATTCCCTGCATTCTGGAAAGAAGGAATTGTATTCGACTTATAATCCCTTGTCATTGCATCATCCCATTGTCCACCCTTTCCATCCCTCCAAGCATTCTCATTAACACAGCCTTCTATTGCTACTATTAGTTTTTATTTTGATCTTAAAAATTCCCTGGAACTGGCATATGCAGCATATGTGCAGCATGTCCTGCAACATATCATGTCATTACAAAAAAAAAAAAAGCCACATCAGTTCCTTTGGGCTTTCAACTGAACCACACTGGAAAAAAAAAAATCTGTTGTCTGGGCTTGTGAACTGTGCTGCTATGCAAAATGTAACTGAAGGTGTATTATATGTGTGTATTTGTGAACATACTAGTTTTCTAAGCTAAGCCCTAATACTTAGCAGTTCCCCTGATCCGTTGTGTGATCTTTGGCCTTTTTGTTATTACGATCTTCCTAGCTGGATGTTAGTCTTGCCCAAAATAATGATTTCAACAGTTTATTATTACTGTCCTACAATATATGTGTTACTAATTGTGTTTATGTTGAAGTAATTATTACAGAGAACAAGAGAGAAGGAGAGACACAGCAAGAACAAAGTTTTTCTATGGATAAAACAGAACCAGAGTTCATGAATCACAGGAAAGTATGCCATGGTTTTGACTGCAATCTCAGGCTGAACGTATTTCTGTTGCTTCCAGCCTCAGATGAAAGGTGAGAATATTAAAGCTGTAGTCTTCACAAAGTGCCTATTAATGATTATTCCTTCTTATTTATCTCTATATCTGTATGGTTTCTGAAGGATTGTCCCTGGTGGGGATCAGCAATATTCAGATGATATGTTTTGAATACATTTTCCCTGACCTGTTATCCTTAACAAGCCAGATGACGATCAAACAAAATGAGTGGCTTAACTCATGCTTCTGCAGAGGGGAAACAACAGTGTGTAGTGTTCTTTTTAATCAAGCTCATTACTATGCAAGGAATTTGCAACCATAGATTTAGGAAAATAAAAATCAGTGACGGGGAATTAGACATGCAAGTAACAACGTTTTCTACATTGTACAGTTATAGTCAGGCAGGCAGTATAATTAAATACCTGCTATGGAGGCAGAAATTGCAGGCAGATCTTTTGTCTCTTTGGTGGCCCCCTCTGTTTTGTTTCTTTGTTTGTTTGTTTGTGTTTGTTTGTTTGTTTTTGTTAAAATTGTTTCATTTTAAAGATTTTTTCCCCTTTTCTTTCTTATAATATGAAAGAACTTTGTTGCTGCTGCTTTTTAACCTACAGGTAAACTTCTCTTCTAGTTAGAGTGCTGACAGGAGATGGCTTGTATTCCCCTGTCTGTGTAAGGGGAATATCCTCTGGATTGCCTTCTTCATTTTTGCTGAAACTAGCTGCGCTGAAGGTCTCATAGGATGAGGTCAACTTTTTGTTAAGGAGGTTTCTGTTGCGATCACCCATGAGGGAGGCTTCTCCATTGGCCAGCTTTTCCTGACTGCCTCGTTCATCGACTGGCATAAAAGTGGAGAGTTTTGGCTGGCTCTTCTGCTTTCTTTCAGGAGAGGTGCGAACTGGCATCCAGCAGGAGTCCGAGTGGCCATATTCATCACACTCTCGGGTACACTTCCCTGTCAGGGCTACATCTGGTAGAGGCCTTGAATCTGAAAGTAAAATAGAGTTGTCTTTACAAATGAATAATACTGCAATGACTTCCAGTGAAACGCAAAAATCTTAAATTCACAAAAGGTATTTTTAAAGTCTTGTTAAGAATGTTGCAGTAAGTTTCTCAGTAATAGATTTTTTTTGTTGTTGCTGCATGTGCCCATAGGTAACAAGCATATCTGTACAGTTAACCACAACCTCAAGAACTGAAAAATAAGACTATTAACCCACTTCTTGTGCTTGTAATTCAATCTCAGGAACATTTGGCAATAGGTACTGAATGAATTTTGATCTCTAGAAAAGTGAATCAAGCACTTAATTCCATACTGCCAATTTTCTTGAAATTATTAAAAATACTTTTTCTTGAATCTTTTTTAAAGAATACTTTGAATTTATGTGAAAGGAACTTAAGGCCCCACACCCTGCAAATATTTAGGAACATGCTTAACACCCTGCAAGTGATCAGCTCTGTTATTGACAATGGGACTCTATTTGCATGTAATGGAAATCTCTGCTTGTATTCCTGAGGATTTGTCATTCATGGTTAGTACACAAGTTTACATGAATCATATAATCAGTGATTAGTAGGAGCATACAAACCCCCCTCTATTAGTTATAAATGTACTCTAACATGTATGGATAAAACTATTCTGTGTGTCGTGTGTGTGCGCATGTAGCGACAAGAAGAATCTGAGTGTTGCCTGAATAGATGCACTAAAGTTTTAAACATTACTTGTTTTGTTAGAAGTTGTCCTATTCAAGATCACTGCGTCTAAGCTTTCTAGCTACTTGGAAGAGCTTTCACTGAAAACTAGCAATGTTCAGGGCACTGCAGGATTGACTCTATCTGATAAAACACAGGTAATTTTTAATTTCCATATTTTGATGCTTCATTGCAGCTGAATTAAAAAGCTACCTCAACTGGTTTAAGCATTGGGTAAGGTTCCAAAACCATGCTTTTTTTGTTATACTATCCTTTATGGTCTACATGAAATAACTAGAGCTGCCTACAAGGTAACAACATGATTGATATTCAAAGTCAGCAAAGAAACAAAACCGACAAGAACATATTTTTTCTTCCAGTTCATTTGATATGACTTTCATATGATATAATTTATTTGATGAAACTTTTGTTTTCTTTTATAAAGAATCAATTAGCTTAACAAGGAGCAAGGAGCTTCAACAAGGAAAAAAAACCAAACAGAATTAAGTACTTCATATGGGCTATGGCAGCTTTATATTTTCCTTCTACAATACCCAAATTCATGTGAACAATAATTTCACCAGTAATACTCTATGCCTTATAAAATATATTTCAAAGGCCTAATCAGCCTTCATTTTGTTACTTCCATTCTGACTATTTTTCCTTTGGTTTTGGCTCCCAGGTGACAATCTCAAACAGTGACAATTCCAACTGTGAATTTTTAATAAGTTCCCCAAGAAAGACCACTGCTAAGGTTAAAAAAACCCTCAAACAAACAAAAAAGAACCAAAATCCATTGTCTCTTCCAGAATGAACTGTCTTAATATAAAATATTTGCAACAAGTGCTTACAGAGCAAACATATTACAATTTCTGACATTTTCATTTTGATAGAATTGCAAAAGCTTTTGAAAGTCAGATTTATATTTATCCTGTCCTGATTTTTTCATCCATTTAAACATTTAATTAGTAATTTTTTACAGTGTTGTAAAGCATATGCATATTTGTCAATATTATTTTTTATTAATAGTTGTCAAAATTTTTATAAAATCTGCTGTATGTTTTCTAAAACTGTATAATATTTCAGTATGCCACTGATTTTAATGTGCTGTTGTTTAGATAACTGAGTAACTCTGTAGTTACGAAGTATAAGGCTGAGAAGGGGAAATTCAGTTAATTTAATTTTTTTTTTCCCCAGTTGTACTTTTTAAGGCTTTTACGCTTGGACTCAGCCATGATTCCCACATTTTTTCTGTGAACAGCGCAGAGTATGGACAATTATCAGCCTAACAGTTTTCAGATTATTGTGTTCTGGAGATGTAGACAGAAGATAGGGACTGTAACAAATTCTCTGTTGTTCAGCTAAATCTAGTACTATTCTGGTACTCTCTAAAGGTAAGAAATATTATTAACTGCTGAGCTGCACCTGATGTGCTTTTATTTTTAAACAGAAAAAACCTTTTCATATTTTTACAAGGCAAATCCCCTTCCCATATAAATCTCAATAAACTCTACAAAGAGTACCTTATTTCCAAACAACGACCAGTGAACATTATGCTTGATACTAGTATTTCAATTATTACTCTGGCAGAGTATTAGCAAATGCTTACCAAGGCAATATATCTGACGTTATTTAAAACATAGGAGTATGTAGTTATTGAAAAGGGTGTTTGGTTGTTTGATGCTTTTTCTTTTTCAGACTGAAAAAGTTGATATCTCATTATACCTAAATGTTTTTAGGGCAAAATATCTTGAGCCAGCATTACTTAGGTTGATAAAAACCCCTCCCTTGATAGTGGTCCTTGAATCACGCACTTGAAAATTTGCCGGTTTGCATTGTAGTGAATCTCCTGTTCACTTCTGGAAAAAAATATAAGAATTCCTTATTGTAAAGCATGAGGTCTTGCTGTACAATTCAGCCTTATAATGACGTTCTATGAAACAACAACCTCTAAATCAACATGTGGTTGACTCACTCCATTGGGTTATGTGATCAACTTCATTTTCAGACCCACAAAAGATCTGAAAGAGAAACTTGCAAGAAAATACCAGCCTAAATAATAACTGACAGGCTACTCCCAGGTGCATCACAAAGGCCATCAGCCAATCAAAGGTCCATTTGTCCAGGACCAGAGGAGCACAGGGGTGTACAGTAGCAGACAGGAACCCAAATCAAGGACTCAGGAGGAATGTTGGTCTTGTCTGGGCAGCTCCCATGGCTATCTTAGCAGACCCATCAGCCCTGTTGTCCAGCTGTGAAACTAATCAGCAGGAGTCATTGGCAGCTGCTCTCAAGATCACCTTTCTGTCTAACATAGGGATTACTGCCTAGGTAATCTAGAACATATTATGGCATATAGGGAAAAAGCAGTTTGGGATAGCAGAGGACTTATTATGCAATATTTAGGGGAGAAACCAAAGAAAGGACAAGGGAGAGTTTTAGGTGATTTGAAGAGGAGCAAGAGCAGGAAAATAGAGGGAAAAGGGGATGAAAGGGCCAGTCACATGTAAATAGTTTGCTGGCTTATAAGTTTGGTTGTGCCCTGTGCCTAATAAGTACCATCTCTCTTAAATTCCTTATTAAATTCCTTTCTAATTCTTTCTTGGGTATGGGCTCTCTAATACGTATGCATATATATATATACACATATGGTCATGTCTACTCACTAGTGGACTTCCATCCTGTCCATCCCAAGAGGGGAGCAGAATGAGGCCACTGTTTCTGTCTGTGTTCACGTGAGTGCTGAGTGTTTGTGATCTGTGTGGCCAGCTATGTAGATATATGATGTACATGTGTGCTCTGTGTGTGTGCCTACTGGGAATACATCTTCATCTTTGCTACTGGTTGTCCCTGGGGACATGGAGCAGCAGCAGCAGCCTTGCTGTCCTTAGGCTGTTGAATCCTGTGTGATGTATTTTCCTCTAAAATGCCCTCCAATTAATATTTGGCATGTATAGTTAATGTGACCTTCTACTTCATTGCTTTCTAGCACATATTCTAAGATCTTAAATTGGTAGAGCATTTAAGCACATATTTAATCTAACATGTTTTGAAACCAGTTGCCTCTAAACTGCTCCTCGGTTTAAAAGATGGACATCACTTCTGGGTGTGGACAGAAAGTGATGTAGGGAAGGAGTGAACACGCTCTTTGTATGTGTATATTTATCAGAAGATGGGTAAAACATCTAGTGTTGTCAGGACTAAACAATTACTAGGATCTAAACTAGCCAGTTAAGTAAATCTTGGGTACTTTCTATACACTGAAGTAGATAATAGAAATTTAGCCTTTGTTTTGAGTAAACTGCCACACTACTTCAGCTACAAAGTAATTAACTGTGCTTTTGCTAATTCCCTAAACAGACTGACCCACTTTCACAGAGTCGTGACTTTATGTTCCTCTTTTTACATTAGCTAGCCTACAGAGTTGTGAACAATTCCTTACTTTGGGAAAAAAATAAAGTTAGTTTTGTCCTCTAGCAAAATTTACATCCAAACATATCTATCTCTAAGTGACATGCTTTTTAAAGCATTTCTCCATTTAAAAGTGAAATGCTTTAGTAGTGACAACAGTGGTAACTGACAGGCCTAACAGAATATGACCCAGCAAAGAATTGATTAGCAAAATTGTCAAATAATCAAGGAAGAGTACAACAAATTTCTACCACAGTTACATATCTGGAAACCAACTCAAATAAGTACTTAAAAAGCCAGCTATTAACAAACCATTTTTATCACGAGGCTAATTAGTGAGAAAGTAAACCTGGAGAGATAATATTTCTTCATACAGAAATTTCATAGAATTATAGAATATCAGGTTGGAAGGGACCTCAAGAATCATCTAGTCCAACATTTTAAGGTAGACTATATATATATGTAGTTTAAATAAGATGGCTCAGCACACTGTCAGTCTGAGTCTTAAAACTGTCCAGTGTAGGGGAATCCACCACTTCCCTTGGGAGATTATTCCATTCTCTAATTGTTCACATGGTGAAAAGTCTTTTTCTGGAGTCCAATCGGAATCTCCCCAGGAGTAACTTGTACCCATTACCCCTTGTTTTTTCCATGTGACTCCTTATAAAAAGGGTCTCTGTCTTGGTAGCCACTGTTTTGTACTGGTATATAGTAATATCATCTCCTGTAAGACTTCTCTTCTCCAGGCTGAACAAACCCAGTTTTCCCAGCCTTTCTTCATATGTCAGGTCTTCCCGTCCTCTGAACATCCTTGTGGACCTTCTCTGGACCCTCTCCAGCCTGTCAGAATCTTTTTTGTATACTGTGAACCAAAACAGAACACAGTACTCAAGGTGTGGTGTGACCAGTGCTGAGTAGAGTGGGATAATGACTTCTTTATCTCTGCTGGTGAAGCCCTTGTTAATGCAACCCAGCATCTGTAGATTTGAGGTTAGGTTTTTACTGTTTATACATAGACCACTCAAATTTAAACTTTAATTTGCATAAAATTATCTTCAGACTTGCAATGGAATATAAGCAACACACTATGTACAATGAATTGTGCACTTGCAGCCCAAAAGGCCTATCACATCCTGGGCTGCATCAAAAGAAGCATGGCCAGCAGATCAAGAGAGGTGTTTCTGCCACTCTGCTCTAGTGAGATCTCATCTGGAATATCATGTTCAGCTCTGGAGCCTTCAACACAAGAAGGAGACGGACCTGATGGAATGGGTCGAGAGGAGGGCCACAAAAATGATCAGAGGGCTGGAACACATCTCCTATGAGGACAGGCTGAGAAAGTTGGTGTTGTTCAGCCTGGAGAAGGCTCTAGGGAGATCTTAGAGAGGCCTTTCAGTACCTGAATGGAGCCTACAAGAAAGCTGGGGAGCCCCTGTTTACAAGGGCTTGGAGCAATAGGATGAGAGGCAATGGCTTTAAACTAGAGAAAGGTAGACTTAGCATGGACATTAGGAAGAAGTTCTTTCTTATGAGGGTGGTGGAACTCTGGAACAGGTTGCCCAGGGAGGTGGTAGAGGCCCCATCCCTGGAAACATTCAATGTCTGGCTTGATGAGGCTCTGAACAACCTGATCCAGTTGAGGATGTCTCTGCTTCCTGCAGGGAGGGGTGTGTGTTGGATTAGATGACCTCTAGAGGTCCCTTCCAACCTGAGGCATTCTATGATTCTATGTCATCTAAGTTATTTTCAAACGTATCCTCTTATGGTGTCTCTACATCTGCTGTAGGTATTGCTCGACTATTTTCAAAGCATTTGTAAGCACAGTCCCAAAAATTCATATGTTTAGACAAGTTTTTACATGTACATGTAAATGAAGACTTCAAAAGTGAGCATCCATGAAGGAGATTTCACTTGCAACTTTTTAGACTTTGGCTTAACAAAAATTAAAAAAATAGGAGAACACTAATTTACAGAGTCTCACAATCTGCTTTCTCTTTGCATCTGATAAGCTTCCACCACCAATTTCCAAAGTTAGCTGATAACTATAATGTTAAAAAATAACCAACCAACCAACAAAGCAACATCAACAAAACAAACCAACCAGCCGAACAAACAAACCAAGCAAATCTTTAAATATTTATGGCTTATTTCTGAGATGGTGATAGTTTGTGTTTTGCATAAACCTTTGCAGAAAAGCATGCAAATAAATGGAATTATTTATATGTAGGCACATGTTTTTACTGATTGTAGCTGAACGCTGCTTTAGGGCTAGAAGAAATGATTGTTATCAAAGAAAGGAAGGTACCTACTACTACAGCAGTGTGGAGAGGGAAAATACAATGTTCTGTATATAGTTTGAAACAAAATAAAATAACAACCAAAATATTCTACCCAAGCAATTTTTCATTAATTTCTTTCCTCCCATTCCTTACCAAAGACAGTCGATATATTTTATCTAGTACAGACAAAGTATTATGAATAAAAGTAGTCAAGAAGCAACTGTTAGAAGTTATGTGGTTTTTTTTGTACACACATGTTGCAGAAATATAATCAAGGATGCACATTCACTCTGTCTACACTCCACACATTTTTTTTTAACAACCATTCTTCTATAATATATTTTATACAAACCCATCATTATGAGTTATTCATGATGGTCCTAGCACATACACTCTTTCGGGGAAGTGTGGAAGGAGCCTTTCATTATCGCATCTTTTGTAAACCACACACAAAGGCTATGGTAACAACAGACTTTAGATGTACTTAACAAGTCAAAAGCTCTATTCCATTTGTCCCTGGAGACAGAAAACTCTCCGAAGCAGTAGTGCCTATCTAGATGCAATAGCTTGACCTTTCCCAGAAAGAAATCTGTGCCTAGAAAACAGTCCTAGCTGTAGACCTTTTCTTGTAGGAGTACAAGACCACAGGAGCCATACAGTATTATAGCAGTACAATAGCACTTCTGAAAACCATGCAGCTTGGTACACATGATCTGAGAAGCCATTGCTAGATGAGTTCTAAATAGTATCTATGACAAATCAATGACTACATGCAGATTTTGTTGCCTTTCTGAATTGATGGGCCCATAACAGCCCTGCATGGTTCCAGTTACTGAGGACCTGTTCATGCTTTTGCAGTACTTCCAGCCTACTGTGAGAAAATAAAAAGGAATAAGAACAGAATAATGATAAAGACTGTGGTTTGGATGAGACATTTTTCATTCCACTTTTTCCTGCACTCTGTACACAAATACACTATATTCAGAGGACCATCCAAAATTCAAGAGAAACAGGACTAAGACTATGTAATTAAACAGGAGTCCATTTACATTCTTTTTATATTAAATGTTTGTCTGGTTTATGAGCTGTGAGACTGGAGACACAATAGTGCTCTTAAAGCCTAACAAGTATTGACTACATGATCAGAGAACAATAAGGCAGAAAACATCTGAGAGTACATATTCTAGTAAATTACTATTTTCATGAGGGGAAAAAAAAACAAAGCTAAGCTATACTGATACACAGCTGTAGCAGTACTGTCTTTGAAATTCCTGCTTCCTAATTGCAATAATCCAGGAACTGCACCCCAGTTAGTGCTGTGGCATATTCTGACATGCCAAGACACTACTTAAACATGTTTGAAGGCATCAGCAATTTCTTTCTCTGTACCTTAGGCTAAATGCCTAAACTAAATAACTGAACGTATCTCAAGAAGCATACAGTGCCCCAAGGCTTGGACCACTGTCATTCTACATGTGGCATTATTATGTACTATGGAGATAGTGCAGGCCATCGCTAAAACAATCCTACTGAATAAAGTCAAACACAAATCCACTGTTTGAGATATACCAACTGCACTGAAGTAATGAATGTATTAATTGCTTTTGGAGTGGAATAGTTTCATGTATATCATGCCCTATTCTAAAATTCTTTTCTTAAGAAAATACTTCAGAGTACAGAAAGGCTTACATGTACATTGAGTGAATGATTAGTACTGTGAGAGAGGGTATGACAGAAGGATATAAAATAATGAATTCTAAATCTTTTTGTTCTTATGTTATTGAAGGAAGAAAGAAATATAGAATTAAAGTAAGAATTTTCAATAGTTTACTTGAAAAATGCTACAACAAAAGTATGCCTTAAACAATTTCTAAGTTCAAGTACTTAGCTGGCTTCAGGAGAGACCAGAGTGGATTTTTCAAAGCAAACATGAGATGATATATAGTCTTCTTCTGCTAAAACTAATAAAAAATAAACCAAATAAATAAAGCAAAATTATAAGAAAATAGAAACATGTAACTAATTCATTAATAGTTGAACATCTAGCTCTTGCTAGATGAATGAAACTGAGTTAGCCAGAAGAAAAGGCAGGTAAGGGAGAAATCCTCACTTTTAATGTACCTAAAAATCTGTAGAAAAACAAGAGTGGCAACAACCCGTTCTTCATGCTCATAGTGGAAAGGGCAAAAAGTAATTACCTAATTGCAATAATGACAAATCAGGTTACAAATTAGAAAAAAGCTCTGAGGATAAAGTTACTGTTGGAAGATTAGTCTCCACCAGTGGGAAGGTTTTACATAAGTCTAGAAAACTATCCTCCAAGGGTAACATAAGCATAACTAACCCTATCTTAGGAAAGCAATGATGCACAAAATGACATCTAAAAGTTCTCTTCAGCTCTGCAATTCTGATAATATGATTACTAACATTTATGTACTTTGGCCTCAGTCCAATCCTTAACTGTTTCTGGGTTAAGATTCTTGAGTTATTCAGTAATAAATCAACCTTAGAAGTTGGAATTAGGTTCAGCTAAAAGTCAATTTTAGAATTACATCCTCCTTAAAAAATTTTATGTTAATAGGATTACACACACAAAAAAAAAAACCCAAAACCAAAACGGTTGAAATTTTTAAGACAGGCATTAATCAAAGAAGTAGAGATACAAAAAACCAGTAATGTTAAAAACCCTTCCATCTCAAGTTCCAACATGATAACCCAACATGTATAAAATCTTCTTGCTTGAGTCCAAACACATCCATTCAATTTTACAGTTTCAACAATAAGTTAAAGACTGAATATCCTTCAACCTATAGTGGTATAAAACAAATATCATGCCTCTGAATTCTTATTAAACCTGAAACTGGTGTTGAGACTTTGTAAAGCAGAAAATTTTAGCAGTGTTTACTTTTTATATGAAATTTTGTGTTTGTTTACACTTGCATAATACCTGTATTGGATTTAGGGAGGAAGAGAGTCAAATAAGAGAAAGAATGTATGAGATTTTGATGTACTTCCTTTGTTTAATTAAACAGGCTATATATACCAGACTATATTTGACTCAGACATGTAACCAAAGAAATATTACCCAAGCAATAAAATTCCTGGCTTAGAGTCCACAGTTACGTCTATTAGAATTTACTCCAGCAGGCTGAGGTACAATATTCTTTAACTGTTCCTCTAACTATAAAATAACTCCATAAAAAGGTTTCCTTCCTAAATTAATGATTGTACCAACTTTGTAGTATTGCGATCTTCAAAGTATCATCAATATTTCACAATTAAAGACTTTTTAGAGGAAAAACAGGCATAAAGTTTAGGTTTTTTCTACACTAAAAGCTAGTTGTACTCTTCAAGGCCTAAAACATATTAAACAGTTGGTTGTCAGAAGAGAAGCATAATATAGGCTGCATACAATATTATGTGTAAGTGAAATCAAAAGACTTAAATCTAGAAAATATTAATTTAAATCCATTATTACATTACAATATAAAAAGAAATACATCAGAAAGTTATTTTCTCTTGTTTAAGATATATTTATCCTGTATTTCAGACTTTATTATTTGATTCTTGTTTCTAAGACCAATTTCATATATATTTATTGAGGACAAATAATGATCAGCTTACGTGATACCAGTGGCAAGTACTATTCTATATATAACACGCTGAACTTCATTTCCCTCGGTTTTAATTTTTTAGATTTAAATGTAATTGCTTCCAGACTACTTGTAATCCTGTTAAATCCTTTGATAGCCTGATTTACTTCTATCACTGAAATGGCAACATATTCCTCAGAATAGTAGGACTTCCTATGGCTTCCTGAAGTAGCATAGACATTAAGATATAGGAAACATTCAAGCTCTCTAATTGCTCTGCCAATCTGATGCTAAAGTATTAATTTGTTACTGTGTCAAATTTCATGTCTTTATTTTTTTCACTAAAATGTGTCAGTGCTTAACAAACTCTGAGCTAAAACAATTCATGGAGCAATTATAATGTCAGATCTCCTAAAGATGACTTAAGAAACGTCTGAATCAGGGCTCAAAAGTCAACATAATTTCCTTGATATTCATGACAAAGTGATGGGACTGAAGGAGCCCTAAGAGAACAGAGTAGCTAGCAGCTCATCTCAGCTGTATACTGTTTCCCCTTTATTTGTTGGTGATGAAGTTTTGATAATATATTTTATTCATTATGAATGGACACCAGGTAGGAAAATTAGTGCTCCTGTCACAGAAGAGAAAAACATTGTTACATGATTGCTATTCTCTTCCTCATATTTAAGCCCATCTCATTCAAAAGGCAACTTCATTTTGGAGATACTCCAAGTAACGTTTTCTAGGGGATATTAATGAATGTATTGCTTCCATTTAGAAACTAAAAGCATGATCCCAAAAGGTGTTTAATGTCATTAGATCTCATGGATACCTCACAAGTATCCAGAATCAATAATCAAAGTTGAATTTATAGAAAAAAAACCCCAGTGATTTGAAAGAGTTGCAAGCTGTTTTGTAAGCATGACATTTGCTGAAGTGATATAAAATTGCACTAGATATGACTAACTTTTAGGTTCAAAGGGTGACTGTTTAAAAAGACACAACCTGCCCTACACACATGGCTGTTTAATTTTTTATCATAACTATAACACTTAGCATAACACTTGTGACTGTGAACATGAACTCAAACTAAAATAAAGTTCTGGTTGAACTCTTCTGTGTTTAAGAGCTGTCTTTAAGGGAAAATACTGACACTTTCATACCTTTCAGTATGTTGGCTCTTTGTTACAGAATTCTTCTGCCACATGAGATAGTAACTTGAACTAATTATCTTGCTATAACCACTGCATTCCTGAAAATTAAATGCTTCATACAGTTGTACTTCATACTGCAACACATTGCTCGATTCTGTATCTTATTTCATTCCCACTTACAAAGAATAAAATACTATATAATAACATATATTAAATAGTAGTACTGTTTTCATAAAAAGGGAATTACTCATGCTCCCAAGAAGTTTTCTTTGACTCTTTGACTCACTCACATAATGTTTATTTTGTTACAAGTCTCAGACAGTCAGAGGTTAAATTTGAACAGTAACTGTAAAATGTGCTGAAGTCCTATTAATTTATATTATTTTCAAATGAGGAGAAGAAGAAAGCTTTCCACGTTCTTCATGCAGGTAATCTAAATAATGTAGAGCTCAGCATGAAACAGAAACAACTTATCACTACTTGTCTTTTTAGTAGCTGTCAAGGAGTTGTGTTTTAAGAAATACAGCAGTCATATGATGGATCCATTTAACATTTTATGTCACAAAAATCTCACAGAATGGGAAAAATACTTCTGTGTTCATGTTATACATTTCTCTCACAAATACACACATAAATTTCTATTTTTACTTACTTAATGCTACTAGCGAGATCTATGATACAAAATCAAATTGGATTCAATTCAGTGAATTGAAAAGTACAAAGAATGCATTTTCATTCCTTTAGCAGAAAATCTATCTTATGCAAGACCTAAATGGAAGTTAAAAATAGAAATAAAAATCATTTTAAGATTATTATATTAACATGCATTTGTCCTGTTTGGATAAGTATACTCTGGAAGTTATGGGTTAAGTTTTATAAAACATAATGCTGATGTTCATAAATCATGAAACACAACAGAAGTATAAAATCATACAACTGAGGCATAAATGGTAATGCTTTCACCTGTCACAGGAAAGGAATTAATTTAGTGATTAACTAGTTAGGGACTCTCGTCTTTTATTCCATGTCAATAGCATAATCCTCAGTGTCACTCTGGTCTTCAGATCAATTATTTTTAAAACCTCAATTTTTCCCAAGAAGAGGTAAAATCTACTCAACTTAACCCAGCTAAGTAAGTTTGTATTTTTGTCATTAAGTACTGATGCTTCCTCAGAGAGATGATGCAAGGGAATGGGTTTTATTTTGTGAGTCTTTTTGTTTGTTTGTTTCTTTGTTATTGTTGTTTTCTATAGTAAGTATGTGGAAAAGTCTCCACAGCTCAAAAAATGGAGACAAATACAGAAAGGTAATGTGTCTCTCAATGTGATTTATGTCCTGCTCAAAGGGATTTTTTTTAATTATTTAACTGATTTTTCAGCTCTATGTGCAGATTACAGCTAGTAAATTAATTACAAAAATCTGTTCAGAATGGTTGCATACTTATGACAGATTCATTTGGGTTACAGTCCATTAGTAATTAAGTATTAAGCACAGCACTAATTCCCCCTGTGCATGTACAGTAGAGTATCATTGTTTATCCCATTTATCACATTGTTTATTAGAATGGAAAAGTATAATAATAATAATGGTTTTTAACATTAAAAGTGTAGAAAAAAATGAATGAAACAAAACAAAGAAGTCAAAAGCTAAAGTTTTACTTGCAAATTCTAAGCCTATCAGAAATAGCTGCGTCAATCCTTCTTGTGGAAGGGGGAATCTAATAGACCCTGTAGTGTGTATCACAGTTTTTTGACCCCTGCCCTTGACTCTAAGTACCTTAAAATGTTTCATTCACTCAACAGTTACAACTGTTAAAGAAGTAGAATTCTTACCTTAGAATCAGAAATGTGTCTTGATGAAAGTTAAAAGCAAGATTGGATTTGAACAGAGGTGTCTAAGTACATTAGTCAGGAGCTCTCTCATTCCTGATATGAAGATACTGTGGTTTTGGTTGCTTCACAAGCTGCTAGCTAACATTTTCTTCAGATTTCCTAAGCCACTTAGTGAGTGAATAGCTGAGCATATCTCTACAGATTTCTTGAAAAATTCCTAAAAAATATGTGAAATATTTCCTAGCCCTAAAGTAAATATGTAATCATTTTTTGCCAGAAGTGATTTAAATGGAAGTACACTTTCATGAATCCATTCTCTTGGCTTAAAAACTTTTAACACTGTAGTTCCTTCGCTCCTGTGTTTTCCAGCAAAATATTAAAATTTACCAGTATGCTTTTGCTTACCTTGGTTGCCAAAGTGTATACCTGTACCTATATAATTTTAAATCTCAGAAAATATTCCATTGTTCCTCAATTTGCGATATTTCCAGATTTCTGAACAAGTTCAGTACATATACTTTGGACTACTGCTTCATAGCCAAAATCTACTTTTTCAAGAATTAGTCATATCATTTCAAGCTTTTTTTCACTCATTTGAATGTCAAGAAGTTTCTTACATTATTAGTTTATACTTTCACTCAGACTCCAGTAAAACTGACAAAATATTGAAACTGGACAATGTTATGCTAGCCTTATTGCTTTGACTGAGTAAATTGACAATAGGTAGAAAAAAAAGCCCCAATTATATTTGATAGGATAGCATAAAACCCAGTCAAGCAAAAATTTATTAACAGGGAGGTTAAATACTTTTTTTTTTTTTTTAAGATAACAAATACTGAAGAAAGACATAATATATTAAATTAATTTATTACAGTATAAGAAAATAAAATAATCCTCTTCATTATTCCTAGTGTAAATCCAAACAGTGCTTCCTGCTCATCTACCCAGTATCAGTTGTAGTGGTCATAATCACTTAGCTGTTCCTGGATTAGTTTGAAAATCTGAACAAGACATGGAAAAACTGTAGTTAAGAGAGGAAGTGGTCAGACTGTAAAGAAGTAGAAGATGAAAACAAGTTTATCACACTGAATTGGACAGAAAAATACAAAGTTGCAGATTTTGTCTGACTCGAAAGAAAATAATTGTTAAAAGGGAAAGACTAATTTGCTATTTTGGCAATTATTATTTCAGATAAGTTTTTAATAAACTTTCAATTTCTAATCATTAAATAGTTGTTGCCTATTATTGCCTCCACAATGTATCATGGCTACATCATATAGTGTATAGTTTGTGCAGGCGTCTTCCTTATAGACCATTCAGGATATGGTTTCCTGAATGAAAAATATTCAGTAGGAAACTTCTCTGCACAGTGTTTCAGTATCTGGCTCATTTCTCGGATCATGACAGAGATGCCAGTTGGAACTGTGGTTCTTGTGAATGCAAAGCATTGTGCACTGGAGTACAACTAATATATTCATCTGATAGATTCACTATTGGGTGGTACATTTGGTTTCTACTTGGGTCAACTCTGAAGCTGCAACTTGAGGCAAAAACTTGTGTGCCCAAATATCAATGACCTGAGACACCACAACTGTCAGAGCATTAAATTATTCCAGAAGAATTATTCAAAGAGAATGGCATTCTCCTACCAGAGCTGAATGAAGTCCTACCAGAAACTGAGGATCCCACTTGTGTATTTTGTGGCCCTTGTGCAGGAGTGAGCAGCAGAGAAAGCTGATGAGCATATTTCATACCCCTTTGTATACAAAGCACCTCTGATAGTGATCCATTAAATTAGGCCTAGACTAAGGATAAACACACAGTCCATACTGGTGGACAGCAGTGATTAGATTATTAAATTCATGCTTTCACTTAATTAATTTGACTGGTAAAGCATGGTCATATATAGATATATTCTATTTTAAATCATAGATTAGTGGTTGAATAGATAAAGTTGAAAATTATCTGTTTACTCTTAAGAAGTACACATAGAAAGTAAATAGAAGATTTAATGTGTTTTCAAAATATTTTGACAAAAATTACTTGCCAGCATTAAAATCAACATTGGGTTTTTTCCTGCTCTTTGTGTGAAAGTATTTTAAAGATCTTATTTTTTATTAGACTATTTATGCGTACTCTCAAATCTCTTTCCCACCAGGTATGTGAAAGCTCACTAAGTAGGTAGCAGTGCAATAAACAGCTAAATAAACTCTCAGTTCATGCTTTAATCTACCACAGATAGGAACTGCAATTGCATATATCTTGAGTGTTGTTAAATTTACTTTGTGCTGCTGCAGAAGTATTTTATGGGTTTTTCTCTAGTTCTATTTACTCATGCTTTTAGTCACTACAATTAGAGGAGATACGGAAAGAGGTCAAAATTGACAGCAAAACTGAATCAGGGCTTCTCATGCCAATGAAATAATGAAAAACAGCACTGTTCTTACAGCAACAATAATGAATATAAATAGACAAAAGTCTTTGAACAGCTACTGGGAGAATGAGAATAAGGCATCCATGTCAAGAAAAAAAATCTTTTCCTGCCATCACAGATAGCTTTGTGAGCTGGATAAATAAGTATGCCCTTTAAACAATTCTCATGCTTCAAGAAATGTCTGTTAGAGACAGGTCTCCCTTATTTTCATTTAAGGGATAAGACATAATAAGTTGAATTTTACTTGTATTTTCTACACTGTTATTTCTCATGTCAGTCATTCCCAGATAAAATCTGTTATTTCATCTTTGACAGAGTACAACGCTTAATATGAATGTTCCTCCCACCCTGGATTTATTGTCTCAAGCACATATATCCCTATCTCTGTACAGATAACATTATCAGGGTGCAAGTGCTTTCCAAATAATTGTCAATGGATAATAAAGATTTGCCCAGCTCTTCTGTTTCAAAACTAAATCTGTAAGTAAATGTGTAACTCTATATCAAAGTAATTTACTAGAAGAGCTGTGTATATCTGATTTTCTTCTGTATAAAATGCTGGACATAACATCTAATGAAAGATTAAAGAAAGTTTCTTTGCCCTTATGACTGATAGCTTATACTAAACCCAGAAATATAAATGTGATTGGAGAGATGCTGTATCAATTAAATTCCAAGAGATTATACATTTTTTGTCTATCACTAAGTGATTCTATGGACTTAATATATTTTACACCACCATCTGTTCAGAACTCAGTAGAGTGACATTTTGCCTCTAGTTGAAACTACTTGAAACTAACAGTATCTTCTTTTTGGAATAACAAAATAACAACCTGTTACAATACTTATGAATCTTTTCATGGTATAAGGGAAAAAATATTCTTGTTAACTTGTAACATTTTTTATTTATAGAGAGGTTTTAAACTGAATTCAGATTTACATAAATACCTTAGATTTCAAATTTCAAGATGTGGAACTGATCGAAAAGGAAGAAAGAGAAGATCAGGAATCAAATTTCCTTAATAATGTCACAAAAAGGAATTAACGTATAACTTCTTTGTTGTTAGATACTCTCATTTATTATACTTCAATCTATGTAAATCTTCTAGCTGCAGGCATCACTTATTCTGCAAAGAATGTTTATACAGTTTTCTACAATAATCTGTATTTTGAAAACCCGCTTAGGAATTTTAAAATTGTTTTTAAGACCACAGCTACACAAACTTGCCAGAGAAGCAAGCAATGGCTCTAATAAATATCTGGGAGAATTTCTCACAGGTTCAGTTTTGCCTAATCAGTCTTTCAGGGAAAGGTAATATACACCTAAGGCATAGCTTTCACAAAATGCACTACGACATTAGCACATAACATTTAGAAATCTGTTCAACCCAACTTCATTGAAGTTTCTAAAAAGCACAAATATTTCTCATATTCAGAGACTGACCTCATACTGCTTTGACATCCTCTGTATCTGATATTTCTGTTATCAATCAGAAGTGCAAATTCAAAGTAATAAACTAAAGCTAGTGGCATGCCACAAACCTGAAATAAATGTAAACTGAACCAAATCTGTTCCAAGGATAGCAACAGACAATTTCAGTTGAACAGAAAAGAAAAATTAGGTCACTCAAGATTTATGTGGTTTGCATGTTAGCTATTATAATGCAGATAAAGATTTATGCAACTTTACACTCGTTGCCAAGACCTTGACACCAATAGCATATCCAAATCTTAGATAACTTCCATGTCCACAAACATAATAGAGTTTTATCAACAGGTACATTAAAGATGGTACCAACAGTTTTTTTATATTTCACTGCATCTCTACCATTAATATTATAAGGAAAGAGATGATAAAACATTGTGATAGAAAGTATAATCTAAAGATTTGTTTGTTTCTAGTCTGTCATATATACACTATATAATGTATTTTTCAGCTCTAAGGTGTAAAGTTGTTCAGCGTAGCTGCTCAGCTTCATTGTGTGTGGTTTTCTGCCTGACGAGTGTTAGGTCAAGTATAAGTCTTTAGAGGAAAAGGAAGATTGCTCTTTTCTTGCTTAGCTGAGAGAAAAACCTGTGGCCTTGCCTCCAAAACTCTAAATTTATAGATGATGTAAAGAGACTGTAGAGTTTATTTCATATAGGAAGACACTGAAGGCTGTTTCAATAAACAGCCTGAAAGGAAAGGATGTTAAAGGGGAGTGTAAGATGCACTTTCAGACCTTTATATTCTGTCTCACTCAGAAGTTCTTTATTTTCACTATTATAAAAACAAAATAAAATAACCAAACAACTCTTCAGCTTAATACTTGGTGTTTAATAAAGTAAGGCTTTGGATAATAGGATGTTTTTGTCATGTCTTGGTGTGTTACTTACACTTCAAGACTGATTCAAGCAGTCCATCAAACAAAAATAAAGAAGCATTAGGTAATCAACAATTTCTAATTCATAAAGAGAAAGCATAAAAAGTGAAGCTGAAGCTACCTATGGAGCCATACTACCTTTGCTTTACCTAGAGGTTACACCCCTAAAAGTTCACTAACCCAGAAACTTAGATTGCTGAAACAAAATAAATTCTGGCCTTATTCACAAAACTTTTGGTTTTAATTTTCAGTGATTTAAATGTTAATGTTAGTATAAGGTTCAAAAGAGTGACTGTTATAGAAATATTACCTTATCCTTAATCATGGAGCAATATTACAAATAACTCAGTATATAATTTGTAGGAAAAATTAATCTGTACGAAAAGAAATGCCTGCTATGATAAATCATTCCTGTTTTACAAATACTATGTTTCACCCTGTTAGACATACAAATTACAAGTTATATGTGCCTACTTGTCAGTGAAACACAACAGACAGAATATAGAAAGGCATTGTATCATATGAGATTACAGAGGGAAAAGGAACAAAATTCAAGTTTACAGAATGGGAAAACTTTTAAGTAATTAAGACTAGTTTTCAACAATGTATTCTCTCTGCTATGAAACTGAAATACAAACATTTACAAGTGTGTACTAAACATACTGTTCTATTTTTAACTTTATCCCAACCTACTAGAATACTGTCAGGTATTTTTTGGTTTAGGGGAATTATTTTTTGTTGTGGTTTTTTGGTTTTGTTTTCTGAAGGACAGCAAAAGAAGGTTAAAAATTATATAAAAGAGGCATTCACACTTGTAAAGTTTGCCTAAACATTAAAAAGAAAAAAAAAAAAGAAAAAAAAAAAAAGAAAAAAAAAAGTTTAAAGGAAATCAACTTTTACCCAAACAGGAGATAAGCAATTATAATGAAATTTATGTAGTATTTTGAATAGCCATCCTAGACAGTTAACCTGACTTAATCTGAATAGTATAATTACCTTCTTCATGCTTAATATTCTGTATTTCATCAAATTAAATGAAAAACAGATTAACTACAGGTAGTTTTGTAAATCTGACTTAGAAAAAAAAAAAGCATTATTAGTATCTAGAGGTCATCTTATCTCAGGAAAAGCTATCAGGTATTCAGCACATCAAAGCACTTACAATGTCGTTCTATCCTAGTCTCTTTTTTTACTTATGAGGTTCTTCTCTGCAGTAAAAAATTCTAAGGGAATTAAAGCAATTTATTTTAAAGTCTATAAACATCTGCCTCATACATTCTGAAATGCAGGATATCTTAACACTTCACTACTTGTAACAGACACATACACAACTCTTTACCAGGTAGAAGACATTTATTTGAAAACACAGCCTTTCACAATAACTTTCCAAATTAATTGCTCACTATTAGTAATGGCACAATCTTAAGTTAAAAATGAAAACAGTAATTTATTGACCAAATGAAATTTGCTTGTGAAAAGGTATAATTTTCTAATATCTAACCAAAAGACAGATTTTTTATTAAAGTTGTATGTTGTAAGTAGAAATAAAAAGAACTATGCATTTTTTTGCCATGTGCAGAGAACTTGTGTGGAAATGTTAAGATATGGAAAAAAGCATTGCAAACAAAAGCAGACATTTTCACATTTGCTTGTCTGTGAAAAGTCATAGTGACTCACTATTAGAAATATTTAACTTGTTCTGAAAGCAGATTTCTTTTGAGCTGTGCTATACATGTCAAATTTAAAAAGAAACTTTTATTTCCATAATGCTGTATCAGCGTATTTCAGGGAACAAGAAAATATATGACATTTTGCATTATTACATTTCTTTATTATACTGTCTGCCATGACCTTCAGTACTGCTCCTCTGCAAGATTTTATTTTTTATCATCCCATATTTGAAACAAATTGAAATGGTGTCATGAAATTATTCTGGTTTACAAGTAGTCAGTAAGAGATACTAAGATGAAAGTTGTACTGACAAAACATATGGTTGATTAGTACAGAATCTGTTTCCCAGAATAGAGAACTTAAGAGTTGGGTTTTTTTTATTATTTTATATTCTATTTAATGCAACCAGTAGCTTAAGTAATAATGCCTGTTCAAACTTAAAAGTTTCATACAAAAACCTGCTCCCTCACAAGTAATGTCAGGCAAGTGTTCTCTTTTCTTACTGATTATGGGAGAGATCAGGAGCATGCTGTAACACTCCAGTTGAATTGTAAGCATTCAGTTAGAAGGAGAGGCAGGGATCTGTGGTCAGATTTTGTAAAGATGACCTCTGTCCCTAATTGAATGCCTAACTGGCTACAGAGTCAAGGTCACTCTGCTTCTCTCCCTTCCGGTAATTCCTGATATGCAGCACACAGCTATGGGATGATTACGGCTCTCACCAGAAAAATCTGCAAGCTCTTGACCTGAATCCCCTTAGGCTAAATCACAGCATGGTATGGGTTGGAAGGGACCTCTGGGGTCATGTGGTCCAATACCCCTGCCAAAGGTCACATAGAGCATGTTGTACAGGAATGTGTCCAGGTAGGTTTTGAAAGTCTCCAGATGAGACTGCACAACCTCTCTGGGCAACCATCTATCTAGTGCTCCATCACCTCACACCACAAAAGTTTCTCCTTATGTTTAAGTGGAACTTGCTGTGTTCCAGTTTGTGTCCATTGTTCCTTGTCCTATCATTGGGCACCACTGAAAAGAGACTGGCCCCATCCTGTTGACAACCACCCTTCAGATATTTATAAACATTGATCAGATCCCCTCTCAGCCTTCTCCAGGCTAAGCAGACCCAAGCTTCACAGCCTTTCCTCATAAAAGAGATGCTGCAGAACCCTCACCATCCTTGTAGCCCTCCATTGGACTCTGTCCAGTAGTTCCCTGTCTCTCCTGAAGTAAGGACCCCGGAACTGGACACAATACTCCAGATGCGGCCTCACTAGGGCAGAGTAGAGAAGGAGAGGAGAACTTCCCTCAATCACTGATCACAACCCTCTGAGCTCTGTCATCTAGCCAGTTCTCAATCCACATCACTGTTCACTCGTCTAACCCACATTTCCTGGATGTTATGGGACACAGTGTCAAAAGCCTTGCTAAAGTGAAGGTAGACACCATCCACTGGTCTTCCTTCATCTGCCCAGGTCATTACACCATCACAGGCGGCTATCACATTGGTCAAACATGATTTCCTCTTGCTAAATCCATGCTGACTACTCCTGATAACCCTTTTTTCCCCCATGTGCTTGGAGATGACCTGTTGAGTCAGAATGAGCTGTTCCATCACCCTTCCATAGTGAGGAGGTGAGGCTGACTGCCCTGTAATTTCCTGGATCCTCCTTCTTGCCCTTTTTGGAGACTGAAGTAATACTGGCTTTCCTCCAGTCCTCAGACACCTCTCCTGTTCTATTATCATCAATGCACTGCAGGAATCTCCTGGACAGTGTGTGTCTAGCTGTGTTGCCTTTACAGCAAATATCAGGGTAGTTGAAGTCCCCCATGAGAACCACGGCATGTGATCTTGAAGCTACTTCCAACTGTCTGTAGAAGGCCTCATCAACTTCCTCTTCTTGATCAGGTGGCCTGTAGTAAACACCTACAACAGTGTCACACCTGACACTTAATTCTTAGCCATTAGATTTCAACATGTTCTTCATCCCCTGCCAGGCAGAGCTCAATACATTCCTGTTGCTATCTCACATAAAGAGCAACTCCATCACCTCACCTTGCTGGACTTTCTTTCCTAAAAGGTACATAGCCACCTAAAACAAAATTCATAAATATTGTACCTACAACTTCAGTAGCCATGCTTGAATAAAAATGTCTGTGGTTTCCAATCCAATTTTAAGCTATGTGTTGAGTTCACGTGTTTTAGGAGCATTCAAAACTTAACTGCTCTTTTTGCCTTATTTCTGGATTTCACCAGAGCATGGATTTCCAGACAAAATGGTTTTCTAACTGTGAATCTTAGGTTCATAGGTAACTTTGTGATTCAAAAGGTAGTCACAGATAAAATAAGGTAGCTACTAGAAGATTAGCTTTCTGAAACTGTTCTTTAGGTACATATGCCTAAGCCCCACTTCCAGAGACAAAATAGATGCTTTTGAGCTCACCCATTTGCCTGAACAAAGCAGCTTTGTTTGGCACCAAAACTGTCAAAGCAGTGTTTTTAATCTGAAAATAGCAAGGTCTAGAGCTGCTCTAAGATACAAGTCATAATGCTGTTAATTAAACTCTAAAGCAAATACTAAATTTTGAGCTGCAATAATTGCCAACATTTTCTCTGGGGCTCAATATCAAGTACTTTTTTCAATTAATTAACTGGTATGACACCTTCAATAGCAGTTCAAAAAATCAAATGGTTAAAATTTATCTGAGTTTATTAATAAAGTCTTTGCCCCTCAAAAGACTAGAACTTAGCTTATTAACAGCATGAAGTCCATAGCTATCACCTTTCCTTGTAAAATACTCGGTATCCTACAATAGTCTTTTAAAGTAAATATAAGATGACAAGTGATTAGAAATCTGTCATCCTGAGCAGAAAGAGTGTTTTTAGCAGAATTTCAAGTCCATTAGTTTCCATAATTGCACAAATGAAACCCTAGCATATTTTTCTAATATGTGATTGCAATGAACAAATAAGGGTTGTCATTCATTTATTAACATGATCTAATGAATGCAAGCCATGTGATTGGCCAATTTTTTCTTTTGTGAACCAATACTGTGCTGCTTTCTAGACATTTTTAAGGCCTCTGAGGGATCTCAATTAGTCATGATATTTCACAAAAGGCAATTGCTCTTCTCATCCAGTCATACTTGACTTTCTTCAGCTAAACACTAGTCTCCCAGCACTAATCAATGTCTCACTAACCAGCATGACTGAACAAGAGTTGTGAGAGTATTAGAAGCAGTCTGACTAAGCTGATATTAGTTGAATATTTCCCATCAGTCTGCTAGACAAAATACATTGAGAGTTTCATGACTTGAACCCTTCAAATTTTATTAGAGAATTTAGTACTATCAGCAGGATGTACATTTAATCCTCCATAACTATCACTAATTCAATTACTTGCAGGCACTGTAATGTCTATATTTATTAGATATAAAAAGAAACATGTTCAACAAAAATACTTAGACTTAATTTCTCTGGCCAGAAGGTATCATTATGATCTTCTAGACAGTTCTTTGAAAGCATAAATTGAAGATTTTCCACCTTGTAAGAGAAATATAGAAGTTTGTCTTCTAGAAAATTGTATGGTTTAGTGTCCAAGCAATGCTGAGTTTCTTATATCCCCCTAGTAAGCAGTTATTTTAAGAACCCTTACTCTTCCTCTCTGGAGGAGCTTGTTTCAACTTTGTGTACCTGAAACGTACAAAACTGAAAAACTTATCTTACCATGTAACTATACTTATTGCAGTATCCTTCATTAAGGAGTTCTAAAGAATAATCATAGCTGGAAAAGGATCAACTGTAATGTATTTCCTAGGTTAACAGAAAGATCCTGATAAGTTCTTTTAGGAACTTGAGGCATATTTACAGGCTTTAAAAAGATTAACTTGCTGGTTTTATTTCCAAAAGAACTAAAGATCTTTAGAACAAAATACCAAAATACCTCAAGAACTTTAGAACATCTTTTTCCATTAATACCAATTTTTTTATCCTATTTAAAGAAAAACAAGCATCTCAGCAAACCATTTTATCATATGCATCCATAGGCATCTTCCTGATGTGGTTTGTTTGTTTTTTTTTTTCAATTTTAATAACACAAACTGTTCTTCCTACTTTTTAATGCCTTCCTTGTCTCTGAGATAAAACGTGCTATGGCAACAGTTTATATGACAGACACTAGATTTGAATTGTATATATATCTCTAATATTGTTCTCTACTGCTAAGTTTAAAAAGAAAGAAAAAAAAAAAGGTAATGTAGTTAAATCACTAGTTAGCCTGAAAGTCTTATTACATTGTCACTATACTTATAATTTGTGAAAAACATGATATCCAAACACTTTAGTACACCTACAAGCTGATTCATAGAAAATTCATTAAGGATCCAATGACCTTTTATCATTATTTCCAATTTCCTTAAGACTTTTCTGTTCTAAATAACACACAAAGCTTTGCCGTGGATATTAACATATGTTTGATTACTTTGAATTTCTCTGAGTTTAATCTGCTGCTTAAAGAAGATAAATAAAACATTAAATTTCCCAGTAAATAACAAAACTGGACAGTGAGGCAAAAGCCATTAGAAGCTTTCAATCCATAACTATCCATTAAGAACACCTCATTTAATCAGATGTTCTTTAGATAGAACGCTAGACATTGTGGTCCCACATTCATTTTTTCATGGACAGTTTCTAAACAAAACAACCCCACTGCCATGCACACATTCCAGCTGTATAATACCATATGAAACAATCTGCATTTCAGTCATAATGTTTTAGCAAAATATTAGATTGCATAAACATTTAAAAAAACCCCAAACAAACAAAAACATTTCATATAATATTGTAGTCAAAATGGTGTATCAGCATCTGTAAAACCATGTGGAGTAGTATCATCTGACAGATCCGAAATCTAAGAACCTGATTCTCTGTTTCTGTACTAAATGAAATCACAGGCAAACATTTGTTTCACAGCTACTTATCAAATGGCTCTGTCTTACCCCTCTACCAACAGACAAACACATTTCCTAGAACCCATTTCTGTGTTTGCTTCTAACTTTTCTTTATTCTGGCAAATATTTTGCTTGAGTTGCACTAGTTGATCAGTACTTTTCTACTTCAGCTGTTCCAGCAGCAGCTAGCAGGGCAGCCACAACAAACACAATTCTGGCAGCTCCTAATGTGTGTCCTTGCCTTTTATTCAGATGCTATTTACACAGTGTTTACATGTAGACCACGTAGCTTTTATAAAGCTCAGAGACTGGATTTTAAATGGAAAGCTTATTAGGCACAGGAGTCTCTCAAATTAAATCATAATAAGTAGCTACTTAAAATGCTTTGGAAGACAGATTCCACAGTAATATATTTTTATACACAGATAGCGTTTGTCTAAAGAAAAAGAGAAAAATGGAATAGCAAATGCAATCAGTGAGATGTACTAGACACAGAATTTTTAGTACTATACCATTTTTGCCTACAGTAGAAAAAAATCCAGCCTTTCTTGTCTTATTTTCATCACACAAAAGAAATAGTGAGCACACTGAACAACAACAAAAAAAACCCGTGAATATATTTTTCTTAGCTAAATCTCCAAGAAACATATATAAAATGGTTACAATACATTCTACTGTTTTCTTTCTACCCCTCCCCTTTAAAAAAAAAAAAAATTAAAAAAAAAAAAAGTATTTGTAACTTAGGATATAGGAATGTAGAACTTCAAATCTGCAGTGTGCCTCAAGCATGGGAATTACTCAAGGTTAGGTGACTATAATAATCTGGAATTCTGTCTGGAAGTTAAGCTATCAAACCTATTAACAACATTTCCACCAAAAGTTGTGTGTTCCTATGAATTTTCTAATTAAGGTGAATTGAATTTGCATTGTACTTGCTCACAGTTCGAGTGTGCTGAACCAATCTTTGAACATTTTTCTATTTCCTCTTCAGTGTACTCATCTTCAAGTATCTATACCAATAATATAAACTCTAGGAAAATATAAACTATTTATTTTGTATTTACATTGCAACTGTCTCTCCACCTTGCCTTTCTGGTCCAGTACTGCAAAGACTATTAATTTAAATAAGATATGCATCCTGTAAATGTGTGACCTGCAACACCCCCCAAAATCCAATAAACCTTTTGATTCAATGCCATTCTATTCAGAGCAGAATGCTACAGATAGAGTTTATGAAGAACACTGTGCTCTTGCTAAGAGTACTATGCTCTCTGTGCACACAATTCACACATGCAAGCAAAAGAAAAGATCTTACAGGTTGAGCTTGAAAAATTTGGCTTAGGTTGTAAATTACTTCACTGGGAATTTCAATGTTATTGGAATATACACCCTTGAAATGACATATAAGAAAGTTGAATAAAGAAAGTAAAACTTTGATCAGTGAAGATAAATGTTTGAAAATTCCAAAAATATTTGTTTACAGTTTTAGTTCCACTTTGTTTTAAGCTGTTTTGCATCAGGGATGGATAATATTTTTGTAACATTAATGATTCATAACAGAAAGAAACTACATTGCAAAAATATTGCCTTAATAGTGGGGTAATTAATTGCAGATTAAAATGAGTGTCACCATCTCAGAGACAGTTTTCCAAACTTCTTTACAAAATTATGTTTTTCTGCATATCCCAGTAAGTAAAAAAGTATCAAATATTCTTGGATGTGCATATACAATCTTTTAACCTTAAATTATTTTGAAATATTAGACTAGTTGAACACTCAAGGCAATGAGGTGAAGTCTATCACTGTACACATCACTAGGAGAGGAATACAAGTATATTAACATTAGGTTCTTTTTTGGTGAGACTTCAGCTTCAAAACTCCATGTTTTTATATGTGTAATTCACAGCAATGTCTATGAAGACCAATTTAGCAAAACTTTTTTACGCTGCTCTGGAGATGGTGGTTCAAAACCCAGTACATAATTAAATACACGGGATGGATGTTACTGAGTGGTTAATGCATGTAAAATTTCCTTTGACAATTCAAATTTAAACTCACTTTAGTTCTTATAAATCTTGCAGGAGTATAATTGACTTAACATTTTCTACATTACAGCTAATACATTACTTTCATTTCTATCAGTATTTTCATAAAAATTAGAGTTAGGCCTGCCAAAGAGAGTTAGTGATACCCTATAGCCAACTCTGAAACATCTGGGGAAAATTGGGCTTTTGGTTGTTGGTTTGTTTGAGGTTTTTTTGATATTATATATCAAGCCTTCTTTAAAACAAACTGCTGAACTAGAATCTGTACTGGACAGTGAATTTTGTAACTTATTCTTACTGTGTCTTACAATGGAGAGCATTTGAAATATCTCATGCATAACACGGTAATAAGATTTCAGTAAAGTGGAACAAGATGGAGAGGCAAAAAATAAAGATGCATATTATGGAGAACATCAGATAGAATAAACATTCCCATGCTATAAATGTGTCACAGTTTCTTTTCTGTCCATTCACAAAATAATGGATTCTTATACATCATATCATTAAATTTTAGATTATTCTTTTGTTACACTCACTTGTGTTTTATTTTATATTCTATTTTAGCTTTATTCACATGATTTTTTACTCTCCTTTTCTATTCTTCATAGCTAACAGTGTAGTAACACGTGTTAGTAAGATCAGGGCTCTGAGTCAACATTTGTATAAACAAATTTGGAACACATTATCTCATCTTTTTTTTACAAATATATTGGGTGGATATCTTTATGTAAAATGATGAGTTAAAAAAAGTTTAAAAATTTAAAGTTATGAGCTTTATTAAAAGAATTTATATACTGATAATATACAAGAAGAATATTAGACATGTTCAGCTGAATTCTTTCATACATATACCATATATATCCATCCACAAGAGTGGCAGCTACTGGATCATAACCCACCTGCAAGCTGGATGAATGCCTGCAGACCTCATCAGTGTGGTGTAATGAGGATATGTACAGATAAGTTCTAGGGAGAAAAGCACCCTGAAATAACGAAGCGGACTTTGAATGCATATTTATAGGCAAATGAGTAAGATAACACTGACCAAGCCGTATGCCTGATCCATCAGAGGGAATTAATTTCCTAGTTACCTACATATGCTTCAATTAATGAGTTCAGATTTTAATCTGGTTTTGATTTTTTTTTTTTAACTGATGTTTTTTGATTTCCACTGTTTGAGAATGTGACTCATAAATACCTGATTCAACTGATTCTTGCCAGCATATGGTTAACTCCTGAAGTCAGTGATACTGATTCATTGTTAAAAGAAGAGCAAGAAGGATGAGTAATGACTTCCATGGAATACAGTTACTCCACTCTTTGATTTCAAATTCTCAAATGACCTTCCAAGAGCTCTCATCTCCAAGAAATGTTGACGTTCTGCACAAAAATGGCTACTTTTCGTCTTACTTGCTCAGAGGGTATACCTAGCCCTTCATTGCATTTGCTTTCTTTCCAGCTCAAGTTTGTAGGCTCTGCCCAGGTTTGCAAGTTCTGCTTTCAAAGATGCTTAGCCATGTTAGGAGTGAGACCACCACATAGATTACCATCATGCAGCTTTATCATCTTATTATTCTAATGCTCCTCTGTACTAGGCTCTGCAAATTGAACAAAAATAAACGTTGTAGAGGGAGTACATAACACTCTGTTACATAACTTAGGAATTTCTACCTCTTTTCTAGCACGACAGGGCTGGAACGACATCTCATATTAAACTGGAGAATCCCTTTCATCATACTCCAGATACATCACAGATGGTTAACTTTGGGCCATGCACTTTAAGTGTCTCAACTACTGTTGCTTTTTCCATAACTGAGCATGACATATTGAAGTTAAAAAAAAAAAAAAAAATATAAACAAAGATCACGTTATGCTACATCCAAAACCGGTTAATAAAATACACCATTAGTGTACAAGACACCTTACAAAATATTGCACCTAATAGGATTATTTATTTTCTTTTGGGTTTTCATCTACAAATATTTACTGTACCTGAGTTAAATGTCTATATATTTCCAAGATTTTGACAGTACCAAACTGCCACTGACTTAAGAACCAGAATTGGTTTAAACTCTGAGATGAGTAATAGATAGATATACATATCCCATATAGAGGGGCTTTATTTTCTCCTGTTGATTTTAACAAGTGGAAGAAAACATGAGAAGCTGTATGACTACTGTGCATAAAACAGATAAAATAAATTATTTAACTTTTTTTTTCTTTTTGTCACTCAAGATTTCTGTGATAATTGGTAGATAATTCACAATTTATAAGCTTCTCTCAAGAGTATAATCTCTTTCCTGCTTATGAAATACCAGGGAAAAACCCTGGCCAACACTGCATGCAGAAGGTAACATACTGTAAAGGGAAATCTAGAATCAGTATAACTTATTGGGTTAACAAAAATGCTTAAAAAACAAAACACACAAAAAAAATCAGAAATAATTTTCAGTGGGAGGGTTGATGTTCATTATATCATTCTCTTCCATTTCCATTGGCATGAATTTCATCTCTGTTAACTTAAATGGCCTATTTCTAAGTTTACACAGACAGAAATACAATCAGGATATACTTAATTCTCTGATACAGCTATACTTATCAGGAAGTATTTTTGGCATAATGAGGCTTCTGTTCTGTTAGTGTAAACTGGCTTATTTCCAGTGAAGGCATTTTTGCCTCATTTGCACTTTTTTCTTTATACCAGATAAAGATCTGGATCAAGAGCAAACTATAAACAAAAATTCAAACTTTAATGCTCATAGGCTATGCCAATAGTAAACAAAATCTTTAGTGCTGTGAAGTTGGTGACCTTAAATATTCATCTCCATGATCTGCTAGCTTACAGCACTATTGTTTAGAAACTCCACCATGTCATTTTTGCTCCAGCCATTTAACTTTACTCTTCATGCTCTTTAACAGTGAGAGTTTAATGTAAATGGTAATGGTAAACCCTCATCATATGGAAAGCTACCAAGCAAAGACACATCTCTTTTGGCTAAAGGAAATATTCCATGCCCAGTCAACTATCTGCTCTTTCAATAGTAAAGTAAAATGATTTGAAACAATAAAGGATAGTTGAAAATCAACATTTTTTTTAAAAATGGAAAAGACACTTATGGATGTTTCTATGTTCATAAAATAAAGGGCTCAAATTATACTACAAGCTCATAATACCGAAAAGTATATAAATTGAACAGAGGCAAGTATGCCAACAATCTAAAACCTGAACTTTGTAGTCATAATGTTATAACTTATGTAACACTGATATAAGTCATGCCATATTTCACAACATTATCAGCTGAGTGGTTGATATGCTAGTTGATATCATGGCAGCAAAATTTGGATTTTTTGAATTCTTAAGACTTCCATGGCAATTTGATGACCTAAGTAAAACAAACCTTCTGTTTTTAAATATGTCTACATTCTGTGTTAAGAAAAAGTTGGCTTCCCTCTGTCGATACTTCTGAATTCAATGGAAGATGAACAGCAAGAGTAATACAGAGGTTTTGCCTAAAAATTCTATTTTCTTCAGTTTGTTTTCTGCAGCTTTTCTTATGCTGCTTGCACAAATTTTTACCATTGAAAGCATCCTCCGTTACTGCTAATCAATTGATATAAAATGGAAGTATTCAGCAAAATATAGATCGATTGATATATAGATATTTTTAACAGTAGTTTACTTTTCCCCCCAAGTATAAAAAAGCTGAGGGAGTGGAGCAGGTGTGGGGGGCAGTACACAAAGCAGGTAAAAAATAATGTACAGTTGAAAAAAAAAATATTTTTTTTACTTTGTCTCTGGATAGTTTTACATCTAGTGAGTTTAGCAACACAGATAAAAAATATTTTAATGCTTTGTACAAAGTGAACCATTTTTCTATATTAGATATTAGGTTTTGAATAATTATTTTTTTAATCAATCAATACATATTCTGTAGCCTCAAAACTGTGCAAACAACAACTACTTTTCCTCTTGTCTGAAAAGAGAAATGATCTAGCTTGATACTTATCAGAAATTATCTGATTCAATTTCTAGAACCCTTAATGTGGAGCTTACTTGACTTTCTTAAATCATCAACTTTATCTAGCATTGAAGTATTTTTTCTAATATAAAAAGTAAAAGTCATAAATCAAAACACAACTTTTTTTGCATTGGTTTTGCATGGTTGAAGGCTATCATCTTTTTCTTAGTGATTTCTCTCCTCTATATTAGAACAAAATTATTTATTTTCCCTTTCTGCTCTTACATCACATTTCTTAGAATTCTGAGCTTCTTGTTCTTCCCTAAATTCTCTTCACTTACCTGACATATTTCTTAAAAAGTGACACATAAATGATGACACATTACTTGAACCACACTAGTACAGAGTGGAAAGATCTTATAGCATCTTATAGCAATTCTTCTTGCATATACATTTATGGTCATTTTTGTTTCTCATCCTCTCTTCTAAAAGATTCCAAGTTTCTCCCAGATTGGTATCATCTGATATGTAATAAAAGTACAACCTTCTTGGAATCCACTTTTTAATAAAAGTATTAGGAAGTCCAGACTTGGGACAAATCTCTCTAGAATATTACACTAAAACTTAGCAACTGCTTTGAAAATAGCTTTCCAAGCAGGTGCAACCTGGCTCATACCAGCTTCATTAGTTCCTTAGCTGTCTTAGGAGAATATCACACAACAGTCAAACACCTTGTAGATGTAAAAATATCATAGAATCACAGAATGGTTTGGGTTGGAAGGGACCTTTCACAGTCATCTAGTTTAAGCCCCTTAAAATGAGAAGGGACATCTGCAATTAGATCTGGGTGGTCAGAGCTCTGTTCAACCTGACCTGGAATGTTTCCAGGGATGGAGAACCTATCACCTCTCTGGTTAATCTGTTCCAGTGTTTTGCCATCCTCATTGTAAAAAAATGGCTTGGTAACTTCATCAGCCAATTCCCTCAGGACTCTGGAATGCATTTCATCAAATTTCATAGAATGATATATGTTCAGGTTCCTCAGGTGGTCATGAAAGTAATCTCTTTCAGTGACAAGGACTTTGCTCCCCTTGTCCCCATTTGTGCTCCATCAATTATAGCTATCACACACACTTTTACATTTCTCTAGTGATTTGGTGGATCTTTCAGTGATGCAGAAAGACAGTGGGACTCTGAATAATTCCGTTATTTAACTAAAAATCAAACTGGAGGGTAGAAAAACTTGAAAGGGACAAAATAGTTCCTTTAATCCTTGTGGAAGTCTATATACCTGCTGCTGATTGCATAGATGTGATTAATCTTGGATGATGAAGATCTAGTCCTGGTTTCCAATTTTTAATTTACAACTAAAGAAAGAAGGTAAATAAGAGTAATTGTGTGGATAAACTGTCATTTAACCTCATGAGCTAGAGCAATCCTCTATCTTCTGAAACAATTCTTTGAATATGGAAATTGAATAATTTTCACTGTTTTACTGTTTGTCAAAGGTCAGTTAGCTCAAGCAAATGGAGGTTTGAAAATCTCTGTCATTTTTTAGGCTAAAAGACCACAGACAGGTCAGAGGACACTTGGGATTGGATCCCCCAAAACATAGCAATAATAATAATAATATAATGATATGCTGCTATAATAACAGTAAAAAATCCAATAGGTTAATTCAGAAGCTGGTTGTAAAGTCCTTCACAGATCCAGCACAATTTAAATACAGTTCAATTCCACCAATAAAGTAATTTGGTCTCTAAAATTTAGTGAACAGCTTTTTGCTTCTATCTTGATGCTTCCCTACTCTGTTATGATACTGCTTCCAAAAAAGAGTGCTATCCCTGCTGTTTGGGGAAATATATCTGTAATGTCTTGATCCAAGCATTTCATATTCAACAGATGGTAATCTTGGCTACACATGTATTCTGGTTTCTTTGAGCCTGAGTGCTTACTACCTCTTTCTCTGCAATCACTTTCTAACTGGAAAATGAATTCTGATCAGACATGTACTCCTCCTTGTGTTGTCTCTCACCTTCAGTGAACACTGACACCAAGATGTGTACTTTTGATCTGCCAGGTGAAGAAGGACGTTTGTTACTGTGTTCTTTAATCCTGCATATGGGTAGGGGATAAGAGAGGTCTCAGTTCCTACTAAATTAATATTTATTTCTTCATCAGAAAATATTCAATGTACCTGTACTTTTACAAGCTGAGAAGCTGGCCCCTCAACAGTTGACCTTTTATACCCCAAACCCAAATCATATTTGTACAGGTCTTTTTGCTTATTTATCCAGATCTGAGGAACACAAATATGAAGATATGTGCTTCCTGTAAAAGCATTTCCAACTTGTTGTTTTGTTGTTGTTTATTTAAAAGACTATACAAAGAGATTCCTTGAACTGCAAGCTCTACTCCCATGAGACAAAATTTGTAATCTCTTATATGCATTGATGTGTGCCTTTTATTCAGCTCCTTGAGTGAAGTTATTTTTAAGCAAAGTGACAATGACATAAACAGTCACAGTCCCCTTTGCTTTTTGTGTATACAGGAAGTGCTGAACAACAGATGTTTATGTTGATGACCGAATAAAGATGGTCTTTTATTTTGGTATTTGTTTTTGGTTGTTGGTTTGGGTTTTTTTTTTCCAATTTTTTTGATTGTTTTCATTGGTTTGGGGATTGCCCATTTGGTTGTTTTGGTTTGTGGTTTATTTGTTTGTTAATTTCTGCAAGTAGTAGAAGCAATCTAGAAAGCTATAATAAAATTAGAAAAGTATGTCTAATCTGTAGGTAAGAAACAAATCTGTTTGGTCAACATTTCCAAACCCATGAGTAATGGCAATGCATGCACATGTTTGTAGTTCATCAGTAAGGCAAGGGCAGCCCAAAATATCCACAGGGAAACATCTAATTACAGAAAGAAATGGCTCCTGAATTTACTTCACATAAGAATATGCAAGAGATATAATTTGAGAAGATGCTTGATCCAGGTGTGATTTCCTGATATCATAAAACATTTTGCCAGACTGTTTCTATTTTGGTGTGAAATATGGGAAAAAAAAATAAAATAAAGCCATTGGCTTTCATTATTTATGTAATATCTGCAACTATAGAATTATTGATAAAAAGTTATTAAATATCACAGGTTTCACAGGGTGTCAGGGGTTGGAAGGAACCTTGGAGATCTTAGAGTCCAACCCCCTTGCCAGAGCAGGATCATATAATCTAGCACAGGTCACAAAGGAATGCATCCAGGCAGGTTTTGAAAATCTCCAGAGAAGGAGACTCCACAACCTCTCTGGGGAGCCCGTTCCAGTGCTCTGTGAC
>JANIJG010010716.1:94733-108140 GCA_024611175.1 Megaceryle torquata | reverse complement strand
GTAAATTAATTGAAACTCTCCACAAATTAAACAAGAATATATTTCAGCATTGAAATATTGATTCATTGAATTTTATATCTATCTTTTTTTCTTGAAGATGTTTAAAAATGTGCTTTATGACTTATTGACCTAGATAATTATTTTTTTTTACTAAAAAGCACAAAAAGTAATTGCATGTTTCATGATCAGCAACAAAACAATAGTAGAAATTATTCTGCTACAAGAGATAATAAAAGCTATTGTATTGCAGTTTATAAGTAAAACTCACCAAAAA
Organism: Megaceryle torquata; assembly: GCA_024611175.1. Classification (NCBI taxonomy): domain Eukaryota; kingdom Metazoa; phylum Chordata; class Aves; order Coraciiformes; family Cerylidae; genus Megaceryle; species Megaceryle torquata. The sequence continues at coordinate 107,866 of JANIJG010010716.1, read as the reverse complement.
TTTGTGCTTTTCATCAGATACAAGTTGTTCATTATTATGTTCCCCCTCAAATTTTTTCTACCCCATTTACTACATCTAAGCCTGTATATTCTCATGAAAGAGAGGCTACAGAAATATTTGTATCTATTAGCAAATTTATAATCTGTTTGGTAACCAAGATACATTTCTCTTGGGTTTTTTTGAGGTACAGATCTCTAAATACAACTTCTAAGAAAAGGCATGCTTCTCACTTACTACTTAAAGACAGATATTGTTATACTTATTCCCAGAAGTAGATTCACATACTGGAATATAGTTCAGAGACTCCATTATTTTATCCCTATCAGGGTATCTCATCATGTTTGATATTGTATATATGAGGATCTAGTATTCTAGAGTCAAGAATTTTAAAGGGAAGTCAGTATCTGAAATACCTTCTCCAGACACCCATGATCAAAGAGAGGCCAGTGTCAAAGCTTTTTTTTCAGATACTATAACAATCAAACGGAGAATGAACTTGGTATGGTATTACTTCAGTAGTATAAAACCAACAAAAAATTACACTTATTCTTGTCAGGTGGCTTATACTCAATTTTTCACTGGGGATAGAAATGATACTTGTCCTAACCACAAAAAAATTACTGGTAAATAGACTCAGTGTCAGATCAAGTAATTAAATTAACTGTATTAATAAGCATAGAAATAAGCATAACTGTAAGCATAACTTAACAGATATGAAAACTAAAAGTTAAAGACACTGAACCCTTCCTGTTAATAGACTTTTTTTTTTTCCTAATTGAAAACAGAGGTCCACCTGGTGTATACATAACTGTGAATGCAAAAAAATCTCTGTAAACATTATGCTGCAACCGTCAATGAACATTAAAAATGTCCAAAAATGTCAAAGAATTTTAAAGATAAAGTTTATTGTAAAAAGATACACATGAAAAGTGAGCTAACTTTGACCTTAGATGAACCAGGTATTTTGACAGCTGCAATAAACTGAATTGTCATATGAAGTCTAAAATATCTTTTAATTTATAATAAACTGATAGTCTACCAGTTGCAGAGTAGGAAGTACAAAGATATGCCTGCAGATTCCTGGAATATTTGGCCTATTTTCTCTGTCTAGATATGGATGTGACCAGCTTTGTAACTAATCAAAGATTGCCAACAAGTACTGTGTGATAGCTTTTTCCATAAAGCCTGTCCCTTATCACACCAATAATAACACTTTTCCTTCACCTCTATGCAAATTTAGTTTCAGATAATGAATATATCATCCTGCTCCTAAAAAAGCAAAACTTGCCACCACCTACTTAATGCCCCTAAACATTTGCAGTGAGAACTGACAGTCTTCTTAGAGCTAAATAGATAACTTGCTCCAAATAGATTAATAACATTTCTTAATGCTTTTCCATACAGAAAATGGAGGAATACATTTTCCTTGTAAGAATCTATGACAATTCTACCTGTGAACATGCTTTGAATTACTTCTGTCAAATTCATTTACAATCCCTACAGAATGTCTCTAAAAGCAAATACAGAGAAGTCTTCTGAACTTGCTTCAATAGAACTAGTTTTTTCTGAGACAAAAGGTGAGACTGAACATATCTATAGCAGTTAATACAAGCTCAGCTAAGCACTATATAATTCCCATTGTTTAATCTTCTCTTTCTTTCATTTTGAGCTTGCAATAATGGGAAATTATTTTGGGATTATTTGTATGAGGCTTCTTTTGTCTACTGACTAGCACCTAGAGCAATTCCAGTTTCAAGACATACAGATGTGAAATGTTTTTACATATTTTTTCAGTAGTTTTCATTTTTAGAGACATTAAACTATATTAAAATATTAATATCACTAAGGATAAAGACAAACAAAAATACTTTCTATATTAACATCTGTATCTCAGATGTCCATTTATAATTCAGTTTATTGTGGACAATACATCCCCATGCAATAGCTATCACAGTTACATTATCTGCATTTCTGTAAGTATTTCTAGGTGTATGATGTCCTTGAAAATATCAGTCTAAAACACTAAAAATTCCCTTCCACTAACAGAGCAGCAGATTCTACAGTGACTCCTAATTTAAATAGAAAGCTACTCTGTGTATTGCATCTTATAAGATCAATGAATGACATGAACATTCCTCAGTTTGTTTGAGAAGAGCTAATTGTCAGATGTCTGCCTAAATATTTAAGGCTATTTCAGTTTAAGGAAGCTGTTCAAATGTTATATTGCTGATTGATTTTATTAGTGGGATAGGTCAGTAATTCACCTCACCAGACAAATACATGCTGAATCGTACCTGGAAACAGAGAAGCATCCTGCACCTTAGATAAATCTGTAGTTCATTTATTCAGTATTTAAAAGAAGCACTTCGACTGTATCATGATTAATTTATTAGGAAACTGTAAAACAAATATAAATAAAGCAGTCTTTATCCTTCATAGAGCCATAATATCTTTGCTACTTTCATAAACTATATTGTAATTCTATAGAATTTTGGATTTTACAAAGGACTCATTAAACATGACACATGAAACTCTGCATGAAATAGTATTACTTTATAAATAAAAATATATATTAAAAAAAACCCCCAAAACAATAATTTACAATCTCTACATTCATTCCTAATTGGGCTTTTTTTTTTTAAGATACAGAAATGTCAGGCTGGGATGAGTTTGCAAAGTGCAGAACATGGGAACAGGAGAACCCACACTCTACATATGCACAATATTTCTCATAAGTGAACAGCAAAACTCAAGCCTCTAGCTAGCAGCTACTTCATTCTTACACAATCTGACTTGCACAGAGGTTGCCTGACCAGTGGAGTTATCCTTACTGGAAGGAGGATCACATTTGACCCATAGTCCAGCACATTTGCATGCTGCCATCAGCAGCATGTAATAACAGCATCAGTAGCAGAAAGAACAATTTTCCCTTTTAAAGGAACATACAAAACAGTACACTCACTCCATTTACAACATTCAACTCATCAGACAGGAGATATTACCTTTGTTCAATACATTAATCTCTTTTGTGCATAAATGTTGCTTGCTATTCCGTCCAGTAGCCAACATTTATATACCAGGACAAAAAAAAAACCAAAACCCAAAAAATTGCCATATTACCACTGAATAGCATGTCACAGGCAAAGGGAAGTTGTTACCTGAATAACCATCACTATAATTTGTTGTATATTTAGGAAGTTTGTTTCTCATATTAACTGATTTTTGTATTTTTACAATATTCTGTTGACAAGCCAAAACTATGATCGTTGATAAAATTTTTCAATTAGACAGGACAAAAATAGAACAAAACCCCCAATGTTTGGGGCATTTTTTAGAAATTAATAAATGGTAAGTACCTTTTATGGAAAATCTTAACCATAAACCCAGCCTATCTGAAAACTGCATCTGCATTATTTTTCTACCCCCACCAAAGAATCTAATTCTTTGTGATAGAGTAATTATGCTTCAGAAACTTCATGTGAACTATAAATCTGTGTTTCTTCATTTATTTCAGCAGACAAATTATAAACAAGAGGACAAAACATGGACGTCAGTGCACAAATGCATAACTTCATGAAAGGAAGGAATTTTAAATAGCAAACATCTCATTAATGGGCATAGCATCTACAGCTTTGCATGTCTGTAAATCACTTAAGAGTTGTATAAAGCTTAGTTTCTTACCCCCTACTGTGTCTGTTTTGCAATGTTCCACTAAGATGCAGATCCAGCATCTCAAGGCTTGCCCCATAGAGTAAAAACAACGCTTCATTTACTCCCTATGGCATGACCTGAGTCCCTCTGCCAAGTTTTCTTCCTTCCTTTCTCTGTAAACAATATCTGCATATCTCAAAAGTAACACAAAATGTAAAACAGTGCTAGTAACTTTCAACATTCAGACTTTTCCCCCTTCCTTACATGCAGGATATAAAGTAAAAACAAGCATGAGAGACTGTTTTTTCAACTTTAAGCAGCCTATTAAGGAGCAGAAGAGCATTATATGACACAAATAACTTTTTTTTTTTTTTAAAGCCATATTACTGAAAAGTAGACAAAGTATACAACAAAAATGGAGCAGAGAGATTATAGGGGGCAGGAAATAAATTAAAAAGTACACACTGTTATATCTTGGTGCAAATGTTGTCCCTTCACCTTTTCCTCACCTTGTATCTGTAGCTCCTTAACTACAGATCAAGTCCTTTATCAATTCAGTAATAAATTCATATGTGTAACCATCTGCTTAGCAGATGGGGCAGGTGCTGAGTATCGTCAGTCACCAGCTTCCACTTGTGCTTGTCATTATCAGAAGTTAATAGACTCTAGGGCAGGAGGTGAGCCACGTACACAGCACGAACAGCAGCATGTTGTGCCATGTTTGCCCACCAAGGGTCTCCAGGGAGAAAGGGGATGGTGAAGGAAGGAAGCAAAGGAAATATGAAACATTTTCATTTAACATGTCATTATGTAGCAGACAGTAAATATTACCTCAACTTGCTAACAGATGTTACCTCTCCTGCGTAGCACATCCCTCCCATCTGTGTGGCATACCCTTGTACTCTGAACTCACACAACACTACTCCCAAATTGTTAACACATGAACTTATGAACCAATACTCTTTTTTGTTTTGTTGGTTTTGTTTTGGTTTTTTTTTTTTCCATATGTAACCAGGAAAAAATATAAAGGTAAGTTATCAGGAAAATGGGAGGAAAAACTTCCACCTGATGGTAATGGGCAGCTGCAGAAATTTAGTTTATGGTAAACATGCAAAAGGACCATATAAAGGGAAGAAAATTTTCTTTGCTTTCTTAGAACTGAATTCCAATACTTATGTCTTATCCAGACTCGGTAACACTGAGTTTCAAGAACAGTCTAATTTTTCCCTCTGTAGGTTTAAGCTTCTGTTACACCTTTGATGTGACTGTCAATAAAAAGTCAACACTTACTGTAAAGAATCCCCACAGAAATCTGGGAAACTTCATAGCCTATGCAGTGTTTTTTTACTGAGGTGTCAATCAAATTTGCTTGTGACTTACTGTCCCCACAGTACACTGACAGAGGATGTGAACTCTGTTATTTAACACTCTTTCTATAATCTGAAGTAATACATTTCTCTGCACATTTAAATGATTGATTACTGAAAGAACTTTCTCTTTTGAAAGGTGCTGAAAGACAGAAAATACACTCAAAATAGAATTCTTAACTATGTAGTTGTTTTTTCTTGACATTCATTGTTGGTTTTTTTTCTCTTGAAAAAAAAGAAGAAACTGATTTCAACTACTGTGGGTTTTATTAGATTAACTTTAAAATGTTATTTTAGGGCTTTTACTAGTATAATTTTCATAACAGTAATTTAATTTTATAATGAACAGTCAACCACTTAGCAAAAAAAAAAATTTTTTTTTAGGAAAAGTGAAGGTATTGTACTATTTAAATTTAATTAGCAAATAGCATCACCTGAGCCTACTCTCTGAGAATGCTCTGTAACCTCTATATCTGATACCAGTTCCTTATTTTGATTTCTTCTTCCTTATTTAGCAATCCTGTATGCTACAGAAAATATATCTCCTCCAATGGAGATCGGGAATTGCATGTTTGAATACAGGGTAGATTTTTTTTTTTTAAGTGAAGGAGTATATTCTTCCAGATTTTCACCACAGTCATATTACTAAGGTTAATTATTTTCCAGAGTACATCTCTCCTGGATAGTATGATAGTGCACAGAAAAAAAAAAAGTCATTTGGAACGTATATAAATTTAAAAAATGTAGATGAGAATACAGCCATTTTAGTGTTTAAACACAAGACAACTCAATATGACAAAATGGTAATAAGCTTCTATCTTTCCTCACATCCCAATTACTCTATAGGAAGCTCTAGTTAACTGATACCACATGTGATGAGTCTTTTTTTACAGTAAAATATCTACATGTAGATACAGCTTTCATATATTTATAAACACACACACAGACATCTTGTTCTCTCGAGAGATTTCACTGCTGATTTTTCTATTAAATATATTGACTTCTAAAAGCCTATGAACTGCAAGGAAAAATATACAGCCACCAATTGGCAACTGATGCAAAGGAGAAAGTACTCAGGAAAAAACAAGTTTACAAATCAGGCATCCAGAAAATTATTATAAATAATAATAAATAAATAAACATTTGAAACCATGCAAAATACTTAATAGGATTTTAGGAATTCTCCTATAAGCAAGTCTTGTAGGTGTATCTTCAAGCTTCTTTCTGTTCTGTTAGCTCATAAACATCTGCAGCTAATGCAGACTCTTACATTTATTTGTCATAATAGTACATTCATCTCCCTTCAGAGTCACACAAATGTACTCTCTAAATATAAGTGTGCAGGCTGTGACAACCTCTTTTTTTGACTCCTATGACAGAGAACACACAAGAGCTTGGATTCTATACCAGTAGGATGAGCACCATCTGTTGACATTCTGAATCTCTCAGCCCATGAAGGTAAATATATTTTCTTTATATTGCATACTCAAAGTGACACAAAGACTTTTAAAGTGAAAAACTGATATTGGATGCCATGAATTCAGTCAGAGGAGAAACATGAATAAATTGTTTCACTATGTCTGGGCCCTGTAGCATTTTTATAAAGTAGATCCAGAAAATAAGGAGAAACCCGTGAAGAGTGGATCATGAATGGAGATGGCAGTTTTTTCTATTGATTTTCACTGGTAATGGAGCTCAAAACACAAGGATTACATTTATTAAAAAGTAGATCCTGATTCATTAAGAACCTCATCACACAGTCTAGGCAAAAGTTTGTTTCTCATCTACTGATTGATTACTCATGTTTTTCCTGTGTCTATCATTATAGTAAATAAAAATGGAGAAGAATTTTTAAAAAAAAATATCACATCAAACACACAAAGTAAAGGAAACTGTAAATGAAGACTGTGGATATAAACTCACATGTAGTGTTAAAAGTTAATACAGAACCAGCATTCCAGAGTTCTGAGTGAACTGGCAGATGTAGTCGTCAAGGTGTTCTCAATAATATTTTAAAAGTCATGGCACTCAGGTGAAGTCCCTAGCGATTGGAAGAAGGGATATGTTACAACTATCTCTAAAAAGGGTAGAAAGGAAGACCCTGGGAACTACCAACCTGTGAGCCTCACCTCTGTGCCTGGGAAGATCATGGAGCAGATTCTACTAGAAGGTCTGGTAAGGCACATGGAGGAGAGGGAGGAGATCAAGGACAGCCAGCATGGCTTCACTAAGGGGAAATCCTGCCTGACAAACCTAGTGGCTTTCTACAACAGAGTGACTGCATCAGTGGACAAGGGATGACTTATGGATGTGATCTATCTGGACTTCTGCAAGGCCTTTGACACAGTCCCCCCCAGCATCCTAGTCACCAAGTTGGAGAGATATGGATTTGATGGGTGGACCTTTCAGTGGATAAGGAATTGGCTGGATGGTCTCATCCAGAGGGTAGTGGTCAGTGGCTCAAAGTCCAGATGGAGAGCAGTGACAAGTGGTTATCCTCAGGGGTCTGTAATGGGACCTGTCTTGTTTAACATTTTTATCAATGAAATAGACAGCAGGATTAAGTGCACCATTGGCAGGTTTGCAGCTGAAACCAAGCTGAGTGGTGCTGTTGATATACCAGAGGGATGGGATGTCACCCAGAAGGACTTAGACAAGCTGGGGAGGTGGGCCCAGGTGAACCTCATGAAGTTCAACAAGACCAAGTGCAGGGTCCTGCACCTGGGCCAGAACAATCCCCACTATCAATACAAGCTTGGGGAAGAAACAGTAGAGAGCAGCCCTGCAGAAAAGGACTTGGGGATGCTGGTGGACAAGAAGCTGGACGTGAGCAGCCAGTGTGGGCTTGCAGCCCAGAAGACCAATCGCATCCTGGGCTGCATCAAAAGAAGTGTGGCCAACAGATCAAGAGAGGTGATTCTGCCACTCTGCTCTGGTGAGACCTCACCTGGAATACTGTGTCCAGCTCTGTAGCCCTCAGCACAGGAAGGACATGGACCTGATAGAGTGGGTCCAGAGGAGGGCCTCAAGATGATCAGGGGGCTGGAGCATCCCTCCTACAAGGACAGGCTGAGGGAGCTGGGATTGTTCAGCCTGGAGAAGAGAAAGCTCCTAAAAATCTCTTAGGGGAGACCTAATAGCCACCTTCCAGTACCTGAAAGGAGCTTACAAAAAGGCTGGAGAGGGCCTGTTTACAAAGGCCTGCAGTGAAAGGATGAGGGGCGATGGGTTTAAATTTGAAAGGAGAGGATTTAGATTAGAAATAAGGAGGAAGTTCTTTACCACAAGACTGGTGGAGCACTGGAACAGGTTGCCCAGGGAGGTGTTTGAGGCCCCATCCCTGGAGACATTCAAGGTGGGGCTTGACAGATCTCTGAGCAACCTGCTCTAGTTGAGGATGCCCCTGCTCTCAGCAGCGGAGTTGGATCCTGTTTTTTCCCTTTTCCCGCTTCAAATCTAGTTTAAAGATTGGTCAATGAGCCCAGCCAATTCTTGTCATAAAATCCTTGTCCACTTTGAGAAAGATGCACCCCACCTGCTGCCAGCAGGTCTGGCTTCGTGTAAATAGACCCCTGGTCAAAAAAAACAAAGTTCTGCTGGTGGCACCAAGTACAAAGCCATGAATTAACCTGGATAGTCCTCCTCAGTCTTTCTGGGTAGGTACCCATGACTGTGGGGATAGAGGAGAACACCCCCTGTGCTCCCACTCCTTTAACCACTTGTCCCAAAGCCCTGAAGTCTCTCTTGACAGCCCTGAGTTTTCTTCTTTCAAGGTCATCACTGCCTATCTGGAAGGTCAGTAATGGATAATGATCTGTAGGTTGCATCAGGGTAGGAAGCTTCCTTACCACGTCCTTAACTCTGGCCCTGGGGAGACAGCAGACTTCCCTTAGAAGTGGGTCAGGTCTGCATATCAGGCCTTCAGTTCCCTTCCAGAAGGGAGTCACCTATAACAATGACTCTTCTCTTTTTTTTTGATGGAAGATGTTTGGATGCTGGCTTTGGGCTTCCGTAGTTTTGGGAACACTTCTAAGCCAGGTGTTTCATCTTCCTCATTGGCTGGCTGCACTTGCAGGGTATCAGACCTGTTCTGTAGGGGCATCTGGGAGGTTGGGGAATAACTGAGGCAACACGCCTGCCTCGCCAGGCAGGAACTCGTTCCATTGGCCACCGTCAAGGGGTTGGTGTAAGGCATTAGTTTGCTTGCTGCCCTGATCATGGATCTGCCTCCACTCCCTCTTTTGTTTCAGATTTCTGCCTTCAGTCTGATGGGTACAGGATGTAGGGGGTACCTGACCCTCAGTAATTTTTAATGGGTGATCCCTGTTCAGCCTCAGGGCAGGCAGAGCCTGGCTCCACCAATCTCCTCCTCAGCCACCCTGATGCTCCTAAGCCTTTCCACTTCAGCTTGCAGCCTTTCAACCTCCCCTTGCAGCCCTGCTGCTCAGCTGAGCAGATCATCAATCTGCTCACACCGTGCACAACTCCCTGCTACCAGGGAGAGGCCAAGGTATTCCTTGCATCCTGTGACCTGAACCATCACGTTCTTCTGGGGGAGCTCTGTCTGAGTTCCCAACTCTATCCGAGTTCCCAGCTCTATCCTGTTCAGCATCAGGAGTGCAGCCTTCTTTTACTGTGTGGTGACCATTGTTCTAGGACTGTAGTAGTACTAGTTTATTATAGGTTAGTTGAATGTTTGGTCTATATTTTTTTATTCTACTTTATTTGTTTGCCCAGCCCCTACGTGCACGCTGCTGGCGGTGTTTCACCGAGATGGATATAGAGATCCTCCTTATCCTCCTTTTCTCCAAACTAAATGACCCAAATTCTCTCAGATGGTCCTCATAAGACATGTGCTTGGTGTCATCTGCAAATTTACTGAGGGTGCCCTCCATTCCCTTATCCAGACTTTTTCTATGCTGTTAAATTAAGGAAAGAAGTATTAATTAAGTAATTAAGTAATGGTGCTGTCCCTAGGCCCGTCCTTCTTTACTGACAAAATACCAAAGCTGCCTCAGCTCATTTTTGGCTTGTACCATTTTCTGGGCACGGGACACAGCTATTCTCAAGTTGTAGGTTTTGATTTGGCCGCCTTCTTTTGAACTGTAGGATAGATAAAGGAAAGGATGTATGCTGGTTTATGTAGGTTGGCCTCATTGCTAAAGAATGGCCTTGGGCACATTGAATTTACTATCATATCTTAGGCCATCTGTCCTGAACAGACAAGAAGACATTCATGTTTTACCTCTTGCAAAGAAGTTTATTTCTCAAGGCTGAGGTCAGTGCAAGGTCATGTTGAAAAATCTCGGCCTCTGATTGTTTACACAGTGTCTACTCTTCCGGTTTGTACAAAATTCACCAGCTCCCAGCATAACCAGTACTTTTGTCATTTAGAGCACACACACCAATGATAATTACAGAAAAAAAGCTATGGATTTCCTCATTCAGTCCCCTTTTACAAAAGCCACCTTTGTCCTACAGTATTTGACATGTTTGGATGGTGCTAAAGACAAACACTGGAAAACCACAGATGATCTTTTTCTAGGTAATCACTGGTACATCAAAACATAGAAAGAATCTCAACCCTATACAGAGCTTTACAGTCCAGATATCACAGTGAACTGTAAGCATGTGGTAAGTCATGACCATTACACAGCCATTCTCCCCCAGCAAAATTTCTGTTGGCATTTTTTTTTCCTATTTAGACCTTTCTTAAAAACACTGATATCACAGAAAGAATAATGCATTCCCTTGGAGATGTGGGATTTAACCTTGAAAGAATCTACTGCTACTGAGAAGAAATCTATCTGCATGTTTCTCTGTGTAGATGCAGAGGAGAAAAAAGGCAACACAAAGCCTGAAAATAAAAATCTGACTTATTTCCCTACAAAAATGTCAATACATATATTCGCATACTGGCTCCAAGAAAGGTACAATATGTTTGCTGACAGTACATTTACCTAGAGATTTACTTTATGGCAACAACTATGCTATTTAAATTGTCAGTAAAGCTGTAAGGAATTAAGTTAACAAAATTCAAATGGACTTTTGGGGTAACATCAATTAATTATGATTTGCATAGTGCTTCTGGGCTGATAACAACAAATACAATATAATGCTATTTATTTTATCTAGCAGCCTTCAAAAGTGCATGAGAAAAATCTGCAATAAATGTGACTGCCAAGCAGCCCTTGGCTTCTTTTGGCAGCCCCTTTGCAGCCCCACTCTTAGTGTAGCTTTGAGCTTGCTCTTCTCTTGACCCTAATCATAGTGCTAGCAGTGAGGTTGAGCCCCACACAAGTCTGTCAGCCATTAACAGCCATCAGCACAACCTCTGCTTGGTTTTTGCAGAGAGTAGATTTTCATTTTTTATCTGTAACGGAGTGCCTGTAGGTTGGGCTGAGCGCTAGTTTAGGGGTGCCATGTTGTCATTGCTGGGGAAACCCAGTACAAGATGCTGGTCCCCAGAAATGCTGCTACAGGCCTGTCAGGCACTTAGTCTTGGAGCATTAATGGTGGTGAGTAACTGCAATTTTTGGTCCTCCAGCCCCAGCCATGTGACTGGCCTGTGGCCCTGAGCCATGGTTGTCCCAGGACTGGTGGTGGGACTGAGTTGCTAGGGTGTCCTGAGGGACCGGGGTACTTGGGGTGAAGGAGCTGGGGGATGAGGCTGTCAGCCTCTGGGGCAGATGGTCGGGATCTTCACAGGGACACCACAGAGCAAAGTGCCCGAAGCCCTCTTGTGTGCACAGCTGATGGCTCTGTTCTAGCAAGATGTGCTTGCAGCTCTTGAGGTGGAGAAGGCTGGAAATCTGTGGCTGCTAGCAACAGAAGGAAAACTCCTTCTCTGCTGGAAGATGTGTGTTTGCAGAATACAGGCAGTGTCCTAGTATCAGAGAGTTCTAATGGGAGAGGAGGCATCTGGGGTGTTTGAGCCATAGCCAGCAGTGCCTCTGCACAGGATCCACTCCCTAGGGGCTGCATAAATGGTGAAGACCATGCAGTGGCTGGACAATAGAAGAAGGCAGAATGGTCAGTGAAAAGAGAATGGAAGAGCTGTGTGGTGCTTTGAAGACTGCACATGCATCTCACCCAGGAGGCTTCCACAGTTGGCTCTGAGTAATCAGTGCTATGCAAATGTTTCTGCTTGTTTCCAAATCCACTCAAGTCTATCATGCCCAAAATCCATGCTATGTGTCTAAGTTGGTAGCTCTAACAAAAGATGCAGGGAGAGAGAAGGAAGTGTCTACTGAAAGAGAGGAAGGGAAAGCATTATCAAGGAGTTGGGTATGTTAGAATGGAAATATAGGAGGGCTTGGAGAAAATAATAGGAAAATAAAAATTTTACCTATATAATTACTGCTCCATTAATTCTAAATTCTTAAATAAATATGATTGACATTGCTCATGTCTGTTAGAGTTCTGCTTCATATTGTTTTAGCACACAGGCTGCTTCATATTCCAGTAAAGAAAACCTAAACCATATGAAAATACTTAAATGACTGTACATTTTGGTATGTTATTGCCTTTTTTTTTTTGATTGATGATGTGAGAGTGCACACCTCATTTCAAAGTAATGCTTTTATCTTAAATCAAATCAATTCTAAGTGAACATGTTTTATGCATTTATGCTTATAGTTGGAAAAAAGTGGTTCCTAAAATCAGTACTGGCTTTTAACTATCCAGTGAACAAGTCACTGGTGATGCCTGCATGTCTCAGCCAGTGAGCATTTACTTGTATTGTCTTGAAACTGCTACAAGTTTAGGGCTCACAGAGCTGCTGTAATCTTAATGAAGCAGTTAATGATGTGTGAATTATAGATCCTGACAGCCTCTTTAATAAAATCAACAGGACTGCATCCATGGCCTACCATAGCTGCTAAATAATGACAATACTGTCTGCTTAACATAGCACAGTATCTTTAAGTAAAGTACCATTCTTGCATTTTTGTACTGAAAAATTCTTGTCAACACAAAGAAGAATGTGAGCAATGAAGAACAAGCTGATACAGATGACACTTCATTTCTTTTGGTTTGAGAAAGAAATGCAATAGCCACAGGGAATTCACAAATGAAGCATCATGTAAAGCAGTGTGTTTTTTGTTGTTATTGTTG
>JANIJG010010716.1:54069-94633 GCA_024611175.1 Megaceryle torquata | reverse complement strand
TGAAAGGATGAGGGGTAATGGTTTTAAATTAGAAAAGAGTGGACTTAGATTGGATGTAAGGAGGAAGTTCTTTACCATGAGTGTGGTGGAACACTGGAACATGTTGCCCAGGGAGGTAGTGGAGGTCCTATCCCTGGGGATATTGACCGTGAGACTTAACGAGTCTCTGAGCAACCTGCTCTAGTTGAAGATGGCCCTGCTCTCAGCAGGGGCATTGGACTAGATGACCTCTATAGGTCCCTTCCAACCCAGACATTTCTATGATGCTATAACCAGTGCTATCCCTATATAATACATGGTACTAATACTAGTGCATTATTGTGCTTTCATGTAGAATTACAATCCCATTGTGTTATGTGTTACACAAAGCATAAAGTAAAAAAGCTTCATGTGAAATCATTTTGAGCAAGTAAGCTATGTAATAGTTATTCTTATAACTGCTGCTTTTTTATATAAAAGTCTTCACAGAACAGGACGGCAGAATCACTGTTTAGTTTATGTTAACATTTTTATTCTCTGGCTTGCTAGAATAGTTTGAGCTGGGATCATGCTCGTTGCAGTAACTGCTTGTGCCTTCAGGTTTATCATGGTGCAATGACTGGTCCTTTCCTGTTTAAACCTTAGACATTACAAAACTGCAGCCACAATAGATAATTACTATTCTTTTTGCTTTCTTGAGTTTGCAGACACCTTCACTCTGCAAGACCAAGACTCAGCCACAAGGTCCAATTGTATCCTCATTTACATTTATGTACATTAAGAATAATTCTGCAAAGGCCAGTGGAAACCTACTGAGGTAAAATTGGTGTGAAGTAGCTTGTGAAGTGAGACATGAATTCCTGTGTTCTGTGTAATGAATTGCCTTATCCACAAGAAAGCATGTGGAACTGGAACAATTCAAAATGCACAATAATAATGCATTATGTACCATTTATTTTGTTATAAAGCAGTGGTTTTTTCAGGGCTGTTCCTTGTCTACTAATGCCATTACTTTTTGTTTCTATTCCCTTTCTGCTTTATTATTAAATGGGCGCAGTTTTACTGCAATAGAATTTACTTAAATAAAATTGTAAAGAGTGGAGGAAAAAAGATAACAAGTATCTGTTCTTGTTCAGATCTTAAATTTCAACTTTAAACACAAGTCACAGAAAAAGATAGTTTAGACATCAATTTAGAAATAGTAACACTGTTGTATATTTATAAACACACACAGAGACAGATATCTTACTCCCTCAAGATGTTTTTCTGATGATTTTTCTATTAAATATATTGATTTCAAAAAGCCTACAAACTCCAAGGAAAAACATATAACCACCAACTGGCAATTGATGCAAAGGAGAAAGCACTCAGGAAAAAAAAAAAAAAAGTTTACAGACCAAGCATCCAGAAGTTACTAGAAATAGTAACATTTCTAAAAAATTGGACTGAAATATATATGATCTTTAAGGGATCTGTGTGCTTTGTAACCAGAAATAACTTGAGATCATGTCCTGCCCTCTTGCTCAAGCAAAGCCACCTATAGCTGGTTGCCCAAGAACATGTCCAGATGGCTTTCGAAGGGTGGAGGAATATTCTACAACCTGTCTGAGCAAAATGTCATATTTTAAAATTGTACTGCCTCATTTCTTTCACTTCAAATGCATTTTGACAGTTTTAACTCAATTTGCCTTGCATAGTTTATCATTCCTAGGATTCTGCCTTTATAAAGAGCTCATTTTAACTTGAAAACGAAAAACCCTTACATTTCTACTAGTTTAAATATGATAATGGAGAAAAAAAAGTTTGTAAATAATGATTGCTTTACCCTTAAAGACTAAATGAAGAACCAGAAAACAGGAAGAAACCTGAGAGTAAGAAGTTTATTTCACACATTCTACCAAAATAATTCTAAACATTAAATCTGTCTACAGCAAGCCATATATTAATTTTCAAATCATCCATCCATAACCATGTTTCAAAGGATACTTCACAACAGAATTCCTGGGGGAATACATTGATAAGAAAAGTCTATTATTTTGCATGAAGACAATTTAACTTTACTATATGGGCAGGACAAATACTGCAAAGCAATATTTAAAATCCTTAACTGATAGTTGTACAGCTAAATTTATAAAATAAATAAATAAATAAAAAGAGAGAGGGAGAGAGAAAAAGGTCAGATCAATTAACTAAGATTATGCATTAAAGTTTACTGTGTGGTTAACCAAGTCATATCTAACCAGAATTTCAGTCTGACATGTGGCCTTCTGAAAATGATCTTTTGAAAGTATCTTGGTGAAACATATGTTATAAGACAGTACTTATACAGTAGAGTGACAAAGAGAAATGTTTAAGGGGTTGCAAAATGTTTTCATGCAGGTACTTTCAGCTTTTGTGATTATAGATTTAGGTTGGGGATGGGAGAATGTTTTTAAACATTCTGAAAACACAGGAATTCAGCAAACTTCAGTAACAAAAAATTTTAAAATATTTTTGTAGATTTTAAAAAGCATAGCTATACTTTTGAGATAGCATGAAGAATAAGAGCCTAAGTTAGAAAGTAACATATCTTTTAATGAATGTTAAGGAAATGGTAACAGATACAGATATTAGATCTGTTTGAAGAATTACAACTTGTTCAAGATTTTCAGGGCAGGTAATGGATTAGATGAGATAAGATAGAGGCTGACAAGAAAAACTAAATCAATCATGTCACATTGTGAACAGAAGAGTTCATATAGAACTCTTGAAGTTGTGTCCGCAAGTTATTTCTGAACATTTTCTGGAATGACATAACTCCTCAATTTCAAAACCAACTGATGTTCTCTTGTAATAAAGACTACATCACTACAGTTAAAAACTTAAGATAATAACAGAATTACACAGAATCACAGAATGTTAGGGTTGGAAATGACCTTGAAAGATCTAGTCCAACCCTCCTGCCAGAGCAGAATTACCTAGATTAGTTCATACAGGAATGCATCCAGGCAGTCTGTTCCAAGGCTCTATCACCCTCACAGCGAATAAGTTTTTCCTAATGTTTTTGTGGCATCTCCTATGTTCCAGTTTACATCCACTGCCCCTTGTCCTATCACTGGACATCACTGAAAAGTGCCTGGCTCTATCCTCCTGACACTCAGCCTTTATATATTTATAAACTTTAATGAGGTCACCCTTCAGTCTCCTCTACTCCAAGCTTAAGAGTCCTAGCTCCTTCAGCCTTTCCTCATAAGGGAAATGTTCCACTCCCTTAATCACCTTTGTGGCTCTGCACTAGACTCTTTCAAGCAGTTCCCTGCCCATCTTGAACTAAGGGGCCCAGAACTGGACACAGTATTCCTGATGTTGCCTCACCAGGGCAGAGCAGAGGGGTAGGAGGGCCTCAACCTACTAGCCACCCCTTTTCTAATACACCCCAGGATGCCATTGGCCTTCTTGGCCACAAGGGCACGTTGCTGGCTCATGGTCATCCTGCTGTCCACCAGAACCCCCAGGTCCCTTTCCCCTACACTGCTCTCCAACATATCAGTCCCCAACCTGTACTGGCACTTGGGGCTTTTCTTTCCCAGGTGCTAATAATCCTCAAAATGCTTACATTAGCAGCAATAGAGATAGATAATGGGCAACTGCTTTAGAAGAAATAAACAAATTCAGTCAATTTAAATACCACATATTAACATGGAAATGCGTAAAAGATATGTTGATGTAACTATGTAAACTCATGCATATAGAAAGATACTACACAACATGATCTTGCCTTCATGACAGTGCCATCATTTTTCATGCTTTTTTATTTTTGTCATTATTGTGTGTTACAAGGCAAAATTTCCTGGCTGCTCAACAAGAACCACATTTTTAATATTTCTAACAAATTATTTGACTGTTTCTTTTTCCATGCCATCCATTCCAAGTATCCTTTTCCACTCCATCAGACAAATATTTAGTAGTATACCTCTAATAAAAACAACTGATGTGCTTTTTTGTTGTGTTTGCTTTTTTTTTTTTTTTTTTTTTTTTTTTTTTTCCAAATGGGTAACATGGCAAGATTATAATTTTGAGCTAGAGTTCTGAACCCAGTCTGGTGATTCTATTTCTATTGAACAGTTTCTTTCAAGCTGTACATTATGCACTTAATAAATGCCCAAAAAGCTTGCTGCACCCTGAATTTTCTCTTAGGAGGGAAGGAAGCCTGCAAAGCTCTTTTCAGTATGTATCAAGACACACAGTGAACATGATGTAGCTGAGTTTCCTATGTTAGAAACATCTTAAGACATTGATTTGTCTTTATTACAGCAAAGAAATAATAATTTCAGCTTCACATCTCAGATTCAAACTGTGGATCAGAAAGCAATATTCTGTGTCTCCCAAAATCTTTACAAGAATGAGAATGTGTATAACATACACTCCTACACTTCATAAGCATTGAACTGAAAAAGGAAACAAATGAGCGAAAAGCATAAACTGCTTAAGAGGGGAAAAACTTCAGAAAATCAGAGCAAAACAAGCAAGATAGTATATTCTGATTCATAAAAATCAGACAAGATGGGAACATTGCTACAGAAAATGTGAGTTGCCCCCTAAGCACTAATAAGCAAGCAAGTCCAAACCAAGCTGATATGTTACTGAACATGTCCTATTAGAAGCCTGGAATCCTATAGAGGCATATGGACAGAACTGAAAGTCACATTATAATAAATCAGGAAAAGCATTTCTGAAGTTAAAACTAGATGTGCACTGACTCGAGATGATAAATAACCTAGATTATAATAAAATTCAGCCACAAAAATAACTTTTGAAATGTACCTTGTTCTTATATAATTGAAACATCTAAAGGGAAATGACTGTGATACAATACATGACAACTAATAAAAGAGAGAAAAGCAAAAATAAACAACTCTTCCCCTCACTGCAAGTCTACAACACCTAATGAACACCAGACAGAGTGGAGCGCTTTCAAAAAATACTACAATTAATGCATGGTACCTAGTCTAAAGTAAAAAGTAACAAAAAAGTCTAAATATAAAAGGAAAAAAGTATTACTCCAGTCTAATATGTGGGTCTACTGTAGATGAATGCTAAATATTATATTAGATTAAGACAAATTCAATGTCATGATACTATCTTCATGTATTAAAGAAAAGTGTGTTCTTTACCAGCTCCTGAGACCAAAAATAGAAGAAGTAGAAGAAATTTATTCAGGCCTCCTCTTAATTAAATCACACTACTAACAAAATATCAGTAGGCTATGTCTTCCACAAGGATTGATACAAACAGGCAGTGGAGATAAAACATAAGGTAGTGATTTCTAACTACTTTTCTAGAGACTTTCCTACAATACAGAAAATTATTTACTGAAAATGCACTCATCCACTTCCTGTTGAGGTTTTCTTACTCCAGTACTTTCTTCTGATCTTGACAATTTGCATATACTGACACTGCTCACAGTACAGCCAGTATACATACACTCATGCCCATGCTACTACAAGATCTCTATTCAGATCACTTTGAAATTACTAGAACTCCATAACAACTCTTCTCTCTAGTCTATCAGTTGCTAAAATAGCTTTTATTATAAAGCAGTTTTAAGATTATAGCAAAGGACAGATATAGGTGGTATAGTATAAAATACCAACATCTGAAAGGAAAAATAATAACAATATTATTTATATTTTATATAACTTATATTTATAAAGTAAATGTATTTAATTAATTTTTAGTTTATCTGCTATTATACTACCACCTAATGGTAAAAGATAATTAATATAGTATACAACTACATAAAGATGCATGACAATCCCTGCAATTCAAACACTTGCAAGTAGGAAGATCCTTTTCTCTGTATTTTCCAGATATCTTATTAATCATTCTGTAAAACATGCTTTCTACTCCTTTGGTTATATTTCTAACTTTACCTGAAGTTTTTACTACTTCAATTACATTTCTGAATCACAGATTATTAGACAAGCATGTGTCATTACAGATAAGGTTATGCTAGTCCTATGTTACACAGTATAGAAATTTCCTGTCTACATACAGTTATGCTGCCAGTTGCTTTGAGCTACAAAATTCTATTTTTACTTTAAAAAGAATATTAATATTCTTCTAATTTTAAGATATATTCACTTAATTTTGTAGAAAAGGATTTAGAGGGTTGCTTCTTGCTAGACAAGTTGAGCAGGAACGGCAATATAACCTTGTGGCAAAGGCGGCCAGACACATACCTGACTTTACCACTAAAAGCATCAACAGCAAGTTGAGAGAAGTGATTCTTCTCTGCTACTCAGTAAGTTATAGGAGAGTGTATGTGTCTAGTTTTGGGCTCCTTACTACAAGACAGATATTAATTTACTGTTTTGTCTTGGAAGAGGCACCAAAATCACTAGGGGACTGAAGCATGTGATACAAGAGGAAAGACAAAGACTTCAGTTTGTCTAATCTTATAAAGAGATCAAGGGCAGATATCATTGCAGCCTTCAGCTACCCAACAGAAGAATATGGAGAAGATGGAGACAGACTCCTCTCAAAGATGCAGAGAAAAAGACAAGAAGCAAAGGCCATAAGTTGTGGCAAGGTAAATTTTAATTACATATTAACAAAAAACAAGTCAAGTCAGAATTAGGGTAGTCAAATATTGGATGATGTTACTGGACAGATTGTGAAATCTCCATCATAGGATATGCTTGGAGACTGGAAAACAGCATTAACAAGTTGCTCTAAGTTTGCCATGTTTTTGGAAGGTTTTTAGTTATCACATGAAATGGGTTGCCTGTTATATTAATAGGCTGTTTTAAAATTTGTCAAGGATTTCACATGGGAAAAACTATCACTATCACCTTTTTGAACTTCTCCCTACCTTTTCTCAACTTATTGCTGATATAACTGAAATATATACAAAATCTTTGTCCAGCTTTTTGGCTGATATTGCTTAGTACCATTTGCTTCAGAATGAAGTTTCTTATTTGCCTTTATCCCCCATGTGCATCTCATCTTTAAATTAGATATAAGGAAGATATTTTCTACAGTAAGGGTGGTGAAACACTGGACCAGCGTGCTCAGAGAGGTGATATACACCCCATCCGTGGACACATTCAATGTCAGGTTGGATGAGGCTCTAAGCAACCTGATCTAGTTGAAGATGTCCTTGCCCATTAAAGGTAATCTGGTCCAACACACCCTGCAAAGGTCCCTTCCAATACAGACTATTCTATGATTCTATAATCATATTATGACAACATAGAAGAAAAAGAAAAAAAAAAAATTACTCTTTAATAAAACAAAATGCAGATGAGTTTAATGTCAGCTAAACAGACCACAGATTAATTAATTTTGCTGTTTATTAGATGTCAATAAAAAAAAAAAAGATTGTGATCATGATTTCATGCACATTTTTGAAGACTTCAATAAACAGAAAAATAAAAGTATGGTGCATAACCAATATTTTAGTTGAATTTTAAATTCCAATTTTTTATTTCCAGTTACTAATCTATATTAAAATCAAAACTTCAAATTAAGAGTTTCCTTGATTTATGTGTTAAAGATTAAATATGTGATTAATTTGTCTACTCAAGCTATTACTACTGCAATTATAAAACATGGATCTCTGTTTATCCATTTTAGTATGGCAGAATTTTAACCACCGACAGTAAACACTTTAAAAGTTGATCACTGAATTGAATACGCTTGTCCCTTTTTCTCCAACTTTGAGCATATGAAGCAAGAAACTGACCATTGAAGTTCTGAAGAGCAAAATAAAACATTCCAGATCACACATTATATATACATACATTAATATATTAAAATACATTTCATTAAAATCTGAATAATAACTGAAATATAAAATCAGTTTTTAAAAATGTCTTTTTAAAAAAAGATATGAATTATAAAAGTATTGGAAAGTGCTAATCAGATGATAGATGACACCAGATACCACAGCATCATCAGTTTAAAGAAAAGGGCTACTTAGATGAACAATTTTAGTCAAAAAGAGCTGACTTTACTTAAATAATAATTCAACTCCATTTCTGCTTTAAATTCTCTTGTGTCACATGCAATTCTAACAGGAAAGGAACTTCAATCTGTGCTCTTAAGTGTTTTCTGCCTCATAACCTCTGCTTTTAATCTGATACATAAATCATGCACTCAGTTGTCCTTCCTGTGTACCAATGCCTTCAAAAATCTAAGGGAGTGCTCCGTTCTATTCTGTTGATGTCTGCAGAAGATGCTTTGTTAAGACAACCTTCTGATTTAATGCTTCTGCTGCATCTCTTGGCTCAGAAACTCAGTGTGCACTTGGCTATAAGAATTTCCTTTGCTGCAGTGCAATAATGCCCTTGTTTGATTAATTAAGCATTCTGACATTTTAGAGCACAGTTGTGATGTTTTATCCTATGAGGACAGTATGTAGAACCAACATCCACTGTTGCTGGGAAAAGCTTGAGGCTTATGAACACTTTTGTCGAATTTACCTTTCATTCCACATAAAGTAAATGAGTTGGAATTAACAGGTCTCTCCTTGCAAAAGTGTACAGGAAGTCTGACAAAGTAATTCCCTGATAATCACAGCAAATTAATCTTAAAGTCCACTGACATGGAACAATTCTTTCTGGCATCAAGCCCAAGTAGTAGGCATAAATCCCTTATCGTAAAATAGTAGTATTAATTGGGAAATCCAAACTAAGGAGAAGTTCATTTTTTTCTCTCTTATCTCCTTTCTATTGTTATCCTGGTTTAGAAAATAAACAGTTTGTAAATATTATGCGTACATGTACACAGCATATACATGTAGTAGTCAAATTTTTATTGTATATCCACAACTAGAAAGTCTACCCACATCTTGCTTTGGAGCTGTGTGTGAAAAGAAAAAAACTCACACCTACCAGCTGCACATTCAGAAACTTTTTATTTTCAAAGATATAGCTTCTTATAATTACATGCAACTCAGGGTGTTGCAGTCCAGGCTTGATAATTTACTCTGAGAGAAGCCTAAAAGCCTGATGGCTGGGTCGGGGAAGGCAAAATACACCAATTCCTGTTAGCAGAAGCAAACATTCTTATGCATCTTGAAGCTGTCACTCACATCAGTGACTGATGCCAATGAATTGACTTAACTGCTGCAAAAGCAACAATCAGATAATTGAGACAGGCACGCCAAGTTACTCTTGTAACTGTGTGCGTGTTCCAGTGTTTTGTAATTGTGCTAATATTCCTGGTTTGAGCCTCTATTTGTCTGTGTGTGTGCAAGATCTTAGACACAGAGCAGTAAAAAGAAAAAAAAAACCACTATGGTGAGTCATGTATTATTATGATATTCCTTTTTACATTCTGCAAATGCAGGGACTTTGAGTGCTCAATATTGGTACCACTAACTGCAGTGAAGCAAACTTCATTATGACAAGGTTTTTTGTTTTCATGATTGGTTTCATTTGTTTCATTTTTATTTATTTTTGGGTGCTACCTGGCATATCAGGTGTATCTCATGTACACTGATGACCACAGCTGAAATTTTGAAACAAGATGATCAATTTTTTGAAGATTGTACCTCAGGGAGGTACTTTCTTAGATAAACTTGGATAAACTTTCCTACTGCTTAAGTTGTCAGATACATATGGCAAACTTCAACTTAGGGCTTCCAACTCACCAAACAAAAGAAAAACCCTAACTTGTCCCTGGTCATGGAACATAATCATGTTTCTTTAGACATCATGATTCTTCAATGATATCTTTGTCAATGATAGCCACTGATGATGCTGTCACACTGACTTCAGACTGTTACTATGCTGTCCATTAAAATATAAAGAAATCTTTAATTCTGAGATATCTACTCTGATTTCCAGAAGAAGAGGAATGGGTTTGTAGAAGAAATTCATATCTCCATGATCAAGATATAATTTGAAATAAAAAAGCAAAACAAACAAAAAACCCCAACCACAAATATTTTCCCAAGCTACATATACATATATGCTTTCCAAAACAAGTTTCATATATCATAATCATAAACATGTAGAAAATCAAGAACTTCAAAAAACAATCAGATAAGAGATCCTGCCATGACTTATCATGCATATCCAAACTCTGCAAAATAATCGCTTACCAGCGTAGATGTGTACTCAACACAGTTTTTGCAATTGCCCAAGACCTAGTTTAACTTAATCTACAATTACATGATTTAAAGCAGACCCTGAAATCCTCATCTTCCATCTCCAAACAAGCACTTCAATCACCAACTTATTGTATGGACAACAGAGCTGAACAGAAAGGAACCTGAATCTCCCCAAAAGGAATTCACATGCTCTAAGAATTTGATTATTAAAAAAAAAAAAAAAAAAAAAAAAAAAAGCACGTTCTTCTCTATGTATGTTTTGAAAGGCAGAGTTAAGGTGCTTAACTTAAAGTGTTGATTCCTCTCATAGATGGGCATTTCTGTGACACCTCAGTTATTTCCTCTCAACTAAGGTTTCACTCAGAATGTTGCCTTCTGTGTGTCTCTCCAGTGGATAACTACATGGAGAGAGGTATTAAGAACTCAGGCACACCACCAAAGGTAAGATCCACAGACATCAGCCTCTCAAACGTGCTTTTGGGTTGTATGATACACTTTTGTAGGTCTATTCCCAGGTGCCCACTTATACTGACAGCCAAATATCTCTGAAAATTATATCTCAATATAGCCACATCAAGACAGGGTTATCTGTAAGGTCTCTTCAGAGACAAACTGATAAAAGCAAATGATAAAAGCACTGAACACTCCATTTTTTTCATCAGTTGGATTTCACCACTAAAACTACTTTGACTGGAAATTAAAGGCCAGCATGTCAATAAACTGCCAAGAACTTCCTGCAGAAATACAAGATTTAGGAGAACAGTGGTGAAAGCAGTAAGATAAACAGTTTTAACAGTATAAAGAGACACATTAAATACAACAACAGTTAAATAGGATGGTAAAAGATAAAACATCTGGATTTTTAGTTCATTAGAAACACATGAAAAAAAGAGAGGAGATTTTGCAAAATAGGTGGCATGTAGACAGATTTAGAATAAAGAGGTGAGAATTGCCAGTCTTTGGAGAGTGGGAACATCTAATGTAGTCTATACAACAGTAAACTGCAATATTAAAGATACTAGTTTATTTATACCCTCATCCATAATGCATCTTCTACCTAATAATTACCTTCCATAAAGCATAATAGGAATTAACTTTACAGGGAATTCTTTTATTGGTATTATTATTGTACATGAGATGACAAAGTACTTATGCTTTAAAGAAGGACCTCAGTGTCAAGGTTAGTAACCATTACTCTGCATCTGAAAGTAATTCATGGAGACTGTAGTTGATAATATGAACAAAATACTCAGTCCCATTTCATTATCCCATTTCAACACCACTGCAATCAACACAGAGATGCTCGAGATACATAAGTAGCACATATTGGAAATTAAAATCTTTCTTCTTAAACTAGTTATATTTGTACCATTATTATGTACTGTTAACCTTTGTCACAACCACTGCAAAGAGTGCAACACCAAACATCATGCTTTCCACAGCTTCCACTTTCAAAGGAGAGGAGACAAAGTAGCAGTCTTACTAAACTACCAACACAAAATGATACTGATTATACTCACATGAAATATGCCTATTGTTTGATCTTACTATTCATCAAACATTCTTTACTAAAGAAGGACTTGCTCTTTGCCAGACAACTTCTTTATTAAAGCTAGCAGTCGGATTATCATGCTTACAGCAGAATAGTAGAGATACAATCCTTCTTTCTCATGTCAAAAGCAGAAAAGTAATCAATCGTGTTGTAATTAACATGGAAAAAAGTAATTAACTTTATCTTTTTTTTAGTCTTGTATTTTATAAACTAGATGGAAACCATACAGGAGAAAACAGTTAATAGAACAACTCTATAAGCTGAGGTTTGGACATTTACCCCAGTAACAGAAAGTACACTTATCTATAAAGCTGACAGGTTTATCGGTTTATCAGCATGCCAGGTGGAAGGGGTTCTGATTATCAGAAAAACTGATGGCTCTACAAAGGTTACATATGATCACCTTTCAAATTAGCTTTCTTATTCCTTTCATTACTTTTTATATCCCGATGAGCCATACAGCACCACAGATAACCAAATCTTCTTCCACAAACATCCATGCAGGTGCTGTGCATATTAAATGTTAGATATTAATTAATTCTTTTAGCAGAAACATTTTAATAAACTCTGTGTGTGTGTAAATGTAAATTTGTAAAATTCTATTCTTGGTGGGTTTATGTCTTAAGCACAGTTTTTTAATGTTGTTTCTTGGTTCAGTTACTGATTTGCAAAAGTATGCCCAAATTGAGATTGCACATACTTTAAAGGTATTAAGTCTTAAAGTATACGAATGCGTACCGAGTAACATTTGCAAAAAATTCTCTCAGTAAGTTATTTTGTTTTTATTTGCAGTATTTCCATACAACTAATAATACATAAGCAAACCAGTACATTACCAAAACCTAAATTATGCTTTCAGGCTGTTACCTGCATTTTAAAACACAGTTGGTGCCAGGTTAATAGTGACTTTAGTCATCATAATTTTCTCACAATCATTCTGTAGATTCCTTACAAGAAGGAATTGTTGTGTAGCCTACAGCACACCAAAGAATGTGGCTTGATATCCACCTGTCAAGCTAGAATTTGCAAGCACAGTAATTAGTAGTGACTGGAATTTGACATACTAAGCATGATTGTGCTCCTTAAAATTGCTGAAATAGAAACCTGGGGGGAGGGGAAGAAATTCTGAGAATTCCTGGTATCAGTACACTGTTATGCTGTCACAAAGTTATTCACAATATTGTAAACTAGCCACTACAACTTCTACCAGGATTCAAAGGCCTACTTAGGCAATAGCCACATTGATCATTCTCAAAGAATGCCTCTCAAATGAAACAGAAACACAGTGTTGTGTAAAGAATGTATCACAGCTGCTGAAGGAGATGAACTGGCAGATTCACTAGTCAAAAATTGTCATGCACTTTTGACATGACTAAGCAGGACAGAGGAACCCAGCACAACATAGGATATTTACTCCAAGTTCTTATACATTTTTGGTGAAACCTATTGCATATTAATCCTCTTAGAGGCACTGTTGCTCAATATTTTTTTTGTGATACTTCTTTCCTGCCTAATAAAATTGTGTCAGTATCTTAGAAAACATTGTCCTACAGGTACCTTGAAAGATATTCTAAATAACAGCGTCAATATGTAGGAGTTCTCTGGAAAGAAATGTTGAATCTAGCAAGGATTTTCAGAGAGTCTTTTTTGCTTTTATTCTTTTTGCCGTGTAAAAAGGAATGATGCCTTTGCACCATTAAGTATACAGAGCAAACCAGACTCAAAGTTTTGTTCAGAGATATCAGTATTACATCGCACAAGGGAAAAAGGTTTTCAGAGAGCAAATATTTAGTACTCTAAAGAAACTAGGTTTCCTGGCAGCATCTCAAACAAGGTATCTCAAAAGCAGAACCTTCCAAAACATTAGTTGCTCCTAAAAAATTTGTCTATGATCTTTTGTCAGTAGGCAAAAATCTTGTAGTTAAAACTTGACATTTCAGGCTCCATTTCTGTAAATGGTTCAACAAAGATCTAAATCTGTTTCCACTTTGCAAATTTATTTTTTGTGACTATGGGTAGTTTTGAATTCAAAACTGTATTTCTTTTAATTGCTCTCTGGAATAGAACAACTTCTGAAAAAAGTAGTGCTTGCTCATCACTTCTTATTTTCAATGCTAGCATTTAAGTTTCACGTAAACTAATATGAAAAGGGGTGTGCACATACACAATTTATTCATTGCAAAACACTGTCACTCCTTTTATTTATATTACAACTGCTAAACATACAATTCTCCAAATCACAGTTTGAGGCACACTCAAAGTGTTAGCATGATAAAACTAAGTGCTATCTAGTCAAGAAGGAAAGGGGAAAGCATTCAAAAAGAGCTACTGATTATTTTACATAGAGAGTACACAACTTTTCTTTAGGCTCTAAGGAACCAATTGTTGAAGATTGTGATTTTTATAAATGGCAGCATAGGATTCCCATTTAAAAGGAGTCTAAGAGGAGGGATTTAAATAGATAACCCTTGGTATTTCCATGCCTATCATTTTCTTATATGCATGAACACAGACAACACACTATGTACAACCATATATACCACGACAATCACTTATATCCTTGTATGTAATTTCTGAGGTTTATTGGGAATTTCTATTTACATTAGCATTTTCAGAAACACGATTTTCATTCACCTGAATACTCTTTTGTCTATGTAGATCTCAATACAGGAAAGTACTTAATGGAAACATGAGGAAATAGCTATCTTGCACATAGAAGTCTACAAAGAGAACACCTAGAAACCCACATAGAGTGCAACACTTAAACTACTAGAAAAAAATAATATTCTTTCAGCTGCATTTTGATGGGACTGGATTCTAATACTGACAGACAATAACCCCTGCAAAGGATTCAGATCTGCAGCTCTTAACAGAAGTGTTTGCTTCTTGCAGATCAGGCATTCAGGCTCTTAAAAGTCTGAGATTCAAGTCACAGAATCTTATAGAACCTTAGAATGGTTTCAGTTGGAAAGAACATTAAAGAACATCTAGTTCCAATCCCTATGCCATGGGAAGGGACACTTTCCCCTAAATGAGATTGCTCAAAGCATCATCCAACCTGGACTTGAATACTTTCAGCAGAGGACTTCCACAATCTCTCAGGGCAACCATTTCCAGTGGCTCATCACCCCCACAGCAAAGAATGTCTTCCTTATATGTAATCTAAATCTTTCAGTTCAAAGGCATTACTCCTTATCCTATCACTACATGTCCTTGTAAGAAGTCCTTCTCCAGCTTTCTTCTCCAGGCTCAACAATCCCAACTCTCTCAGCCTGTCTTCACAGGAGAGGTGCTCCAGCCCTCATCTTCATGACCCTCCTCTGGACTCCTTCTGACATGTACATGTCCTTCTCATATTGAGGGCCCCAGAGCTGAATGCAATACTCCAAGTGGGGTCTCACCAGAGTAGAGGGGAAGAATCACCTCCCTCAGTGTGTTTGTTATGTTTCTCTTGAGGTAGCTCAGGATACAGTTGGCTTTCTGGGCTGCAAGTGTATATTGCCAGATCTTGTTAGGCTTCTCATCAACTAAAACTCCCATGTCCTTCTCCTCAGAGCTGCTCTCAATCCATTCTTCACCCAGCCTGTATTTGTGCTTGGGATTTCCCCAAGCCAGGTGCAGGACCTTGCACTTGGCCCTCTGTAAACTTCATGAGGCTCACATGGGCCCACCTTTCAAGGTCCCTTGGGATGGCATTCCTTCCCCTCTAGCATGTCAACTGCACCAGACAGCTCACAATCTCAGCAATTTCCTAACAGTTATTTTAACAGCTGAGTGTTGCTGCATGCTGATTGATGTAGAATTCATTCTTATTCATCTATGGTACACATTGCATAACCCATTTGGTATGGGACCGTGAATTCAATTACAAGTTCTCTAAAAGTTTAGACATCAGTTTTCTAGATGCAGTCCAAGTTGTTCAAAATCTTAAGTACATAAAGTTTGTTTTCATGACACAGATTGAAGTTGCGCTAATTTAGATTTCAAGAAATTTTTATTTATGTTTCTTTCTGATGACTGCTCTTTTACCATGTGATGAGAGCTGCAAGGGATACTTAAATGTATACAAAACATGTTTAAATACAAAAACTAGGGAGTTTACTAAAAGTGAAAAAAAAAATGTGTCAAGCTATTATAGTTTGGATATTATTAATGCTTAGCATGGCATTGAATTATAATTCTAATATACATGGTTACACAAAGACATTTTAAATTCAACATAAAAAGGAACTGGAAAAAAAAATGGCCTGCCAGATCATTACCTCATTACTTGGGTACTAAAGAACTGGAATACCCTGGACAGTAAGAAAGAAAGAATTAGTAAGGAGGAAAGAAAACCAAAAGGTTTTTCATGGATCCCTCTTGCTTTTGGTATTTTCAGCTCAAAGCCAGAGATTTAGAGTGGTTATGATTGGATAGACAGAAGCAGTTAAGTGTCTGTGTACTACATCAAAATACTTGAAGCGTCGTACTCAATGTAAATATCTAGGAGTAAGCAAGAATATTTGCAAGTTTAGAAGCTTTATTGGCTTAGTTCTTATGCCATGCTAAAGCAGTAAGACTATTCTAGACTTAATTTGATCTTGAAGGCATCATGGCTACATTTACACAATGCTTAATCTGACCTAATCAGCCTGGTAAAACCAGAACAGCTTGATGCCAACTGCCTCTGCAGCACAGCTGCTTTACAAAGCAGTTAATCCATCCCCAAATAACAAAGAATTGACTGTTGTAAGTATGGAGAAATAAGTGGTAGGTTGATGCTTTGTAACTGGGACTGAAGAGTAAGACTCTTTTAGTAAACTATGTACACACATCATTTAAATTTATTGAAAGGTACAGTAGAAAATAAAGCGTGAAATTACAGCAGCTCTAAGTTTAGTATAGGGATCTTCACAAAGACAAGAGCACTACTGATTTTCTTCTCTGAAGGGAAAAAAAGGCTATTTACAAATAAAGGAAAAATGTATTTTATCTTTTTAGGCAGTATTTCATTAAGAACTTGAATGTGTCCTTCTGCAATCTTTGTACTTTTGCATTGCTACATAGAGGAAAGAAAGCGTTTCCTAGGCTTCTCATTTGTGTGCTATTCTAATACTACTCACACAAGCAATTTGTTTTAAGAGACATACTATTTGTAGCTTGACTACCACATTACAGTTGTGTGAAGAAAATTGCAACACACAAACGCCCTTAACCTCTATTAGTCTTCGGCTCTATGGAATGCATTTTAACCTGTCAGATCTTGTGTTCCACTGCTCTAAGATCAAGACATATGTAATATTCATCAGTTTAAATAATGTCGGAGACAAAGACTATTCACAGCAACTTCCTCAAACACAGAAACAAGTAGCTGCTGTTGAATATTCTAATACCATTTGTTATCTATCTCAGCAACAGAGGGAGTTCATTATTGGACAAATTATTTTCTAAGTTACTGGTGCTGAGCCATAAATAATTGGAATCAGTAGAACTGTTCCCAAGCATTATTCTGCTGTTCTTTTACATATGGTATCTGCTTGGAATGGGCAACAATTACATAATTTGGGAAACATTTCTCTTCCATATATATGAGTTTCTATTGCATTTACTGCAAGCTGTATAACATTGAGTTGATCTTGTAAATGAAATGGAAGGAGATGTAAGTTTCCTTCTGGAAAAGGAATATTCCGTAATTTCCTTATCTCTAAAATTTCTAATGACAACTCATGCTTTATAAAGCTAGTAGATCTGCAGACACCACTATTTTGAATGAACAGCATAAATATGCTGTGGACAGGCTCAGTACATGCTGCAGCATGTTATCAGGCAGTTAAATTAAAAATGGGAACACATCAGAACAAGGTGTGAAGTTTTCCCTTAGTGAAAAAACAGCCTTATACAAACAAACAATAATTGTACCTTGTCTAGAATTACAAATATATAGAATGAGTAGTATCTAGATGGTGCTAGTTCCTGATACAACAGTGTAAAGCATGGACTTCTGAACTGGCACAATTCCTTTTTCCTTTGATAAGGTAAGGATTCCTATCTCTTAATAAATTCATAAATGCTCTGCTGATCTAGATGCTTTATAGACAAGGTCAATGCAAATTCAGCTGGAACTACTGTCTCAACTAATGAATGCTGTTATATTCCAGTGGAGCAGCTGCTCCCATGTCTCATCAGTTTAGCCAATAAGCCATGGTGGGTAGAATAACCTTGAGGGCAAGAAGCAAAAAAAATCTAAAAACTTGCAACATCTTTTAAAATCACTGAAAGAAGAAAAACTTGTGTGGCTACCTGTATAATCTCCCATGTCAAAATCAAATACAGTCATGATAAAAGCTATTGAAGTTGCTAAAACTGATATTCTAAACCAGTTTTGTTTCTTCATAACTGCTCTCTGCCTACTAAACACTTTTTAACTTCTATTACTGCAAAATAGCTAGGAAATTGAACTTTTACAATGAATTAAATTAAAAGTTAGTAGCTATATGAGGGCATACTTTTCTTCATTGTTATTAAAGATTTACCATCTGCTTCTAGAATTTTACACTGAAATGACTGCTATTTTTTAGAACCTCCCACTGTTTGCCCTGTGTAAGAGGTTGGAAGGAAGCAATAAAGGCTAGTATTTCTCTTGCTACATATATAAATTTTCTCAATAGATTCACTGGTATAGTTCTCCATTCTGAAAACAAATATTGGATTTATGTATCATAGAGGTTACATATATTTCCTCATTCAGCCTATAATGTGCACTGAGTATAGGAGGCTACCCAAAACTGAAAATCAGTTTGTGGAAAATACAAAATATGTTCTTATCCCTGAAAAAGAATTATTTTATTACAAATAGTTGCCAATATCTTCTAGTTATGTTTGAAATACCATACACCGTATAATTGTTACATCTCACTTCAGATGGAGCAGTGATGAAGAAAGGTACCTAAATGGGCTACAACCCATTGTAGAAGTCAGGTGAAAATTAAATAGACTTCTTCCATTCATTGTTCTGGTAAAATGTGGCCAAAAGCACATTAAATCCCGAAGCAGTTCTTCAACTTAGAATCTAGCCACTTAGGCAGTAAAGCATGAACCCTTCTTCTACATTAAGACTACTAGCATAAGTAACTCTTGCAATATTCTTCTACTTTTGTTCTTTTACTGAATAAAAGTACTGCATACAAGGCATTTTTCTCAGGATAACAAACTTAGTATCTACTTGACTATATTCAATCAGGTTTTGCAGCTCCATTGGCATTAAATATTTACCTTCCACTTCTGAAAATTCAACATTTTAATGAACACCTTCAAGTTTTCCCTGCTAACTCCCACAGTATTACATCATAAAATTTGAAAGTAGTAAGTAGCAAAGGTTACTGTTACCTTCATCACATGGAAAATTATATTCATATCGGATAATCTGATACAGAAATGGTACTTTCATATAATTAGGTCTCAAGTGAGATTAAAACACACAAAAAAATCCTAAAGAAAACCAAAATAACAGAATGACAGATTAAAAATAAAAGTTCTTACCAAAGCACACCACAATTCTTACTTTAACATGGTTTCACATTTGATCATTTCAAAGTAGCCATTATGAAGGAATGACCAGGTCTAAGGATCCCCTTTACTGTCTGAAGTTGATCACCTGTAGTAAAGTCAGTTTCAGAGACACAGGTTTCTGCATTTCCCAAGTAGGTCAAAGGGAGTAGATATGAAGCATATTGACTGAGCAAATTCCAATTCTCACACTGCTGACAACAGCTTTCCTACTCACAAAGTGTTACTTCAGAGTACACCTAGTTTATTTTATTCCTTTGTCAGGAATTGTCATCCTGAACCAGAGCATTAGAGATGATTAGCACAGATGGAGCCTGAGAAATAGAACAGAGTTCAAGATATGACCTTAAACTAAGCTGGTTGAATTTTTCAAAACCCAGTGAAAAAAACCAAGCAAACAAACTGGAATTTCAGGACAAACACAGCAAATTATAGAACTTATCAGTGTATGAAAATACTGTTTGTGAAAAGGACAAAAGGTAGCCTACAATGGAGAAGGTTCTGCTTTAATTTTTGTTTTCTTATACTAGGGCAGTAAAACATCTACAAAACAAATACACATTCCAGATGGCTAAGGCAAGCATACTCATTACTAATAGATCCAAGACATTGTTTAATATCAACTTCACTCTTGCAGAAGCAGAATTATCCCTGCAATACTACCAAGGTCAGTGAAAGCATAAGATGCCTGCTGTGAAAGTATCATTGCACCATGCAAAATGGCCCAGGAGACGCATGTTAGGTAAGTGTATCTGTCCACATTAAGCCACCTCTGTTGATAAATTGTGCTTGTGTAGACATTAGAAGGACTTTAACTAAAGCAAAATTACATGGAAATTGAAGAATAATCGGGCATAACTAATTCATAAACAGACAACAAATACATCATGGTTTTATTTGTCAAATCTTGCCATCTGTTGCATATGTTGTAAGTAGAAAAATCAAAGAAAAGGAGATGACTTTTCCTCTACAGTGATCAAACTCTTGAATTGTTTCATATCCTTTCAGATTGTAATACACAGAAGTTCATTGACTTAAGGCCATTTTGCAAGTTTTTTGACAGGCAAGAAACAATGAAAAATAGGATTATCATCTGAAAGGATGCCAAGTGTTTGAAAGTAATTAAAAAAAAATAAATCAAATACCCCTTTTCTTCTAAAGTATTTTATTCAGAATTTTTTTTTGAAACCTGTTTCAAACCATACCACCTGCTACATTAACAAACAAGTATGCTGCAAAATTCTTAGTAGCATTTATTTGGTGGCAAAAAAAAGGATTCCCCAGTGAGCAGACAAATACAAAAAAAAAAAAAGTTAGTTTCCAAGGCTCCCATATTCAAAAAGACAAAAATATTATAATGATGTCCATATATCCTTTTAATTTTTCTTTTTTTTTTGAATCACTGATTAGCAGATTGTTACAGTAAGGAGTCACATTAAACTAGCCTTACAATAAACAAAAAATTTACTTACAACTTCATACAAAACAAGTTTTCCGAAAATAAAAATATTTCCATACTTTTTTTACGCTTTGGAGTTATTTCAAAGTTTTTCACTAAACACATAAATATTTATATCATGTGTTCACGTCTACATATGGATGTATCTGTATGCACATAAATACATACACACACATGTTAAAAGTAATTTTTATAAATGCAAGTAGCTGCATGTAAATGACATGCAGGCAGACATGTTTCCTTTACCCATTCCTTCTGCCTGGGAAAATCAAGTCAGGTAGAAGGAAAAGCTCAGGATAAAATATTATTAACTTTTATATAAAAGTCATAGGCTAGAGCTTTAAGCTGAGCATTCAGGAATGAGATGTTTAGGCTGCCATACATCTGCCCTTGACTATATAATTTCCTTACATATTAGTAACTAAAAAGCAAATAGAATTCGAAAGAATTACAAACTGACAAAGAATATTATTGTACCAGTAAGTATTTAAATGTCATCCTCAACATGCACAGTTTTGCACCTGCCACTCTGGTCTAGATTAATCAGTATGGTAGTTTTTAAGTCTCATAGCCAGTCATCACTAACAGGCAAAACTATCTGTTTACAGAACCAGATTGTATTCACAGTCTCTGTCTTTGGTGCCTACTTCTCCAGTAACTGATCAGGGAAAAGCTGTAAACAAAACCATCTGCTGGTGTCAATACTTTCTCTTAACCAGGTAATCACTTTCTCTGCATTAGTTGCTGCTCATTTCCTTCCAATCTAATTTTTCAAGGGGACTGGGGTAGTTAGTTAGGATGGGAAGCTTAACAATTTTGAGCTTCCAACTTCCTCTGCAGACAGCAAAGCCATGCTGCAGACAAGGCAATGTATCATGACTTGTCCATTTACAACTAGTTAAACAAGCTATTAAGTGTACAATGTTAAAGTTTTATAGGTTTTGGTTTAATGAGGACCTTAAAGATGAGTTCAATCTCTTCAGCCTTATGTTAAAATGGCCACACTGTAGCCTGAAATGACTGGTGGCTCTGGTCAATTTGAACAGATTGATTTATGAAGTGTTATAAAGCAGCTGCACTCTTATTAAGTCAGAATGGAATTTTCAATTATGCTAATCCATCTTTATTGATCAACTTTGGTTTCTGAAATAAAATGGTTTCCTCTAGAAGTAAACAAGGTCTTTATATAAGAGCATACACAATGTCATCCTTAAGGAAAACCCAGTATTTTTAACACCATCACTTAGCACTAACAGAAACAATATCTTCTATCAAACTTTTCCTAACCAGACTGGAGAACGGCATGCTTGAGGCATATTGAAGTTTAGGCTAGCTTCTGGTTTTCCAGGATGTTTGAAACTGACACGTTACACTTGTCTATCTACAAAACTATTAAAGTCTGTTATCACATTCATTTTCTATAAAAACAGTAAGAACACAGTTTACACTTAAAGTTCTTTTAAAGTCAGTGCCTGCTGTAGCCTTAGCCAACAGCTAAGTAGGTACAGTCTACACAGCATGATACACTTGTATCAAGCTGTCCTGACAGCACAAATGGTTATGTGCAATACACTGTTGTTCATACACACATTTATGCATGCAAAGACATCTGAATAAAGGCTCTCACGGGCAGAAATTTATCTAGGTGAACTGCTGCTCTAAGAGCAGCAGGCAAATGTGTCCACTCTATTTCAGTAATGAACATTGCTATAAGAATTTCTAGTTAAAAGTTAGTTCAGTTATCACCTGCTAGTATTTTGTTATCTTTCTAGTAGGTCAACAATGACTTGAAAAAAATTATAGCTCGGGGCGGGGGGGAGCGGAGGGAATGTAGGGCTTTACTAAAACAGAATATTCCTATAAGGCTTAATATGTGTAAGCATAACATATTTTACTTCATAGCATTCTTGTTGTGACAGCAAAGCTGCCCACAAAATATATTTTACTAAGAAATACCTTCAAGGCATTGGGTTCCTTTTGGTACAATTCATACACTTCAAATGAATTACATACAGGGTGAATGTGGTCCACAATATCTGCCACTGGCATGGTTTACCTCCAGGTGGAATTGAATTCTCTGAATTCTGAAGAGCAACATAACAGTAATTCAACATATGTGAAATTAGGTCATTTGACCTCTACCTGCATTTTAAATGATAATTCATCAGAATTTCTTTTTTTTTTTTTTTTTTTTTTCTAAACCCTTAAAGTTACAAGTTGCTTGAACTAATCTTATTTCTGTGCTTAAACATTACTTTTAACAGCTTTGAAAAATTAAAAATTTCACTTCTTTCATGCTGTTCTACTATTTGATCATTTCAGGTCTTAACACTTTGCTGTTTACTATTTTCTAAGACATTTAATATGTGTAAATATGTCAAAATATTTCATAATGTTAATATATGCTGTTTTTATTAAGACTTCATATGCACTCATATACTCCTCCTAAACAGTCTATTATATTTTCACTTCCTAGAAGAGAGTAGAAGTTATATATTGGCAGAACCACACTACTGCTGTGGTCTGTTTCCAAGGAAAAGAAAAACTGTAACTTTCAAAATCCTTGTTGACAGTTTTTGCTACTGTTACTTTTATGAATAACAAAGACATTTATAAACTCAAGAGTTCATGAATAAGAAGACTGCATCAAAAATTTACTACAATTCTTACTTCAGTTTTTAATTAGCAAATAAATTAATTGCAACACTGATTTTTTTTAACTGTCACATTCATATTCTTGTAATGAAACACCTGACAAAGTGAAGCATGCTGAAAACAGAATCACACATTATGGATGGGAGATTCTTAATAGTTCACTTCTATAAAAATAGGAAGGTGCAGTTGCCAGGGATGGATGCTTTACACTGCTGTGAGGCCCACTGCTTCACCCATCCTTGAGTCATCCCTACAGAAAATAGAAACACCAGATCCAGGTAAAGGGAGAAAACAGTAATTTTCATGTATGAATGGCAGTGAAATTAACCACTATGGGAGCAGAAAGCTTACAGATGCAATATAGAATTTCCCTTTAAAACAACAGAAGCAGAAGAGATTGAAAAAGAAAATAAATTAGTTTGAATTCCTAAGAAACTGTTTCAAAAGCAATAGGGATAGGGGGTGAAGAGTGAGAGGGCTGGAAGCTTTTTCACTGGGAACAGTGGGGGAGTGCTCAATCTTTTACGAATAAAAAAACCAACCAAACAAACAAACAAAAAAACCCCACTACAAAACAGCAAAAAGTTTAACTGTGCAACAGAGGCATCAGAATCTCTTCACATCTTCACAAAAGCCAAGTAGGTCAGGTCATAAAAAGTCTTGATAGTAAGACCAGGTCGCTGGTCTTCTTCATTTCATAATGATTTACTTCCTTCAATGATGTGTGGTTGGGGTTTTTTGTTTATTTGTTTTGTTGATTTGTTTGGGTTTTTTTCCTTAAAGAAACAGCCAATTGCAGTTTTTGCTTCCCCCTTTGATGACTTTTAAGGAATCAATGTCAGGGATTTAAAAATAGTTTGAACTGGACACATGAAAGGCCATTAGATACTATTTGATATGTTTTCATTTATCTCTTCTTCCAACTCTAAGCTGTTAATTAATAGGGAGAGAAAAACAAACAAACAAAACAAAACAAAAGTCAAATTTGGTTTTAAATATTAATCACTATGTGTGACCGGACAATGGAAATGAAAGTCTTTGTTTCACTGGCTGTAACACATGCAAGAGTGTGGTGGGGGCTACAAATCCAAGAGGTTCAGGTCTTCTTCTGAACACAGAGCTCTTGTTTCCAAAGTTCGTTAAGAATGGAATCAAAACACAGTAAGAACTGGGTCAGAGGCTTTCCTTGTTTGCTTTTCAAGAAGCCAGAATTCCCTTGCCTATGCCTAGAGGATGGACAGGAGGCTTCCAATTTGTGTGCTGTTGTGCACAGCACTGTGAAAACCTTTCACTCAGACTGTAACACCCACTTGGAGTATATTGCTTTAAAGAATCAAAAGTATGACACAGTTTAGTTCTCCTCAGAGAAACAAGATTGATGAGGAGGGGTGAATAGCTCTAGACTAGCATCATCAGCTCCGGTAACTGCAGTTTGTAGTTATCATGAAAAGCATGATCTAGAAAAGGTGCTATGATGTTAGCCATGCCAATACTTCAGGGCACTCCCTATCACAGCTTCAGTCACTCCTCTGAGCACTCCAGCACTGCATGAACAATCCAAACACACATCAAAACAACACCATCAGAGTGCCTCACAGCAGTAGAAAACCAATAGTGCTGAATGACTTATTCTTCAACAGTAATTGTAAAATCATTTTAAAATGAGATCAGAATTGCTGAAGCTATTCTTGAGTTTCTTTGATTCTGTTTCATTCCTGTGGTTACACAGGAAGCATCAGAGTAATAATAGACACATGGACTGAAGTCAGTGAGGTTTTCTTCAGATTCTACTGGGGGCAAAACCAGCTAAACATGCTTAGCAAATGTAGCTGATACAGTGTCACTTACTGTATCTGGATATAACTTCTTAAACCTCAGCATAAACCTCAGGAAAAAGAACTAAAAGTATCCCTAAGGACTTGGTATGAACACTATTAAAATATATACATGTACTGTATTTGCAGTGCTGCTCAGAATTCACAATTACCAGTATGCCTTTCAGTCAACATACAGACCCAAACATGTCTGAAAAGACTTTAACCACCATCATCACTATGTGAAAACTTTTTTAAGTACTTTATTGTTCATACTAACTAAGCTTTTGTACAGAAATGAAGAATCACTCAGCTATATGCAGAGCACACCAAATGTTTACACTGTGTTAAACAATTTCCTCTGGGTGACAGTTGTGGTCAGTGAACTACAATAGCTAATCTGCTATGAAGATTGTTTATGCCCCAATAGATCATGAACTGAATAGAGCTAGTCCTCCAGTAGAACTTGATAGAAACAGAAGCTGCTACCAGGGTAAAAAAAAACATTCCCTGAATGTACAAAAAGCATGTGTTTTCCTAAGAAGCACTCTGATTTCAAATACACCTGATATTCAATCAGAATACTATCTTAAAAAAAAAACAAAAAAAACCAAAAAAAAAAACAGGTAATGTTTTCTGCTGCAACATTTCTCATTTGTTTTAAGTGTCACACAGGACTGTACTTTATGTTGTTTAGACATTGTTTTGCACCACTGCATAACAAGAAAAAAATCTGATGCTATCACTCTAGAATGAGAAATGGTTCCCTTCCACCCCTGCAAAAGAAGATACTCAAATAACAATTTCACAGTTAATTTGTCACTATGAAAACCAGTCCAAAACCAGTAAGTGTTAAAGTTAATGTTATGATACTTTTCCTGCAGTTTTTCCTCTTTCCATAAAGGATTTTAGAAATATAGATTAAAATACTTCAGCACAATACCTACTCTGCCAACAATATAAAGCAAGATTTATTAACATAAAATTTTAAAATAAGTTCACAAAATTTAAGTTTAGAAGATTATCAGAATATTTTTTTTCCACCTATAGAAATAAATAAAGGCTATGACTTACAATTTCTTAAGCATTCCCTGGTATTGCTGTGTATGAAATTTAGCTATTAAAGTATTCTCTCCCCCAACAAAATCTTATGAAGAGAAACTAAGTAAAAGCACAGAGGTTCAATGAACATTATCTAGGTCATTTTTGGAGCTCGTTGATTATTTCTCCTCTGTACTCTTGAGACAGGGTTTCAGTTAGTCAAGATCTGCATTTTGTTTAGAGATACTAGTTTGACTACAAGACTATTCTGATGCAATCTATGCAAGTCCTCCCATCAAGCACACAGAAGAGGTGACTGAAGAATAGCAATCAAGTAAAACTCACTGACCGAGATTTATGGAAATATGTTACCCATAAAATAAAAAGCAAAGCTGCAGTCAGACATAGGTCTGAGGACAGAGGTTCAGTAAACACCACTCATGTTATTTAATGACAGTAATTTAAGCCATTCTGTTCTCCCAGAGTAATTATACACACTGTTTATCTTCTATTAATGCATAAAACAAAATGGAAATATATATAAAAAAATCAGCAAAAGGATCTATGAAAACAAACTTTCCAAGTATGGAAAGTGTGTCTATCACTGTTATAATCTGCTGAAATTCAGAGGGGAAAAAAAAAAAAAAGAAAAAAGAAACCCCACCCCACAAACACAAAAAAAACAGAGTACACACCATCTGTGTACTCATGTAGTGTTTTAAATTGTCACTCATCATTTATCCCATTCCTTAAGATTTCCATTACTACATATCCACTTTGTACAACTTATTATTTTGTACCTAAGATATTTTAAACTCTTTTAAGACAGAACAAACCCAAGAAACATAAAAGGACTAAATGGACTTTGCTGATCACCTGTAAAGAAAATCTTATGTTAAAAAAATGCAATCTGATAGTAAGAGTCATTTGTGACCTAAATTGCTATTGATAGTGTTTTGTAGCAGCTTCAATGACTATCTCTATCCCCAGCCCAAACACGGATAATTTTGTGCATGAAGGTACCTAAACTCTTCCTGTGTTCTGCCTTTAGGACATGGGGACTGGGGATGAAGTGTGACATACTGTCCTTTTCTTCTGTCTATTAAATTGCTAGACATATAATTCAGGTCATGGATTACCACAATCCCTCCCTGCCCAAGGGGACACAGAACCACACTTCTGAAACTTCAAGAATACTCTCACTGAGTTATAAAGTATGAGACACATTCTCTCTGCTAACACCTCTCTGCTTTCCATGGAACATAAAATCATTAGGGAAATCAGGAGAATTAACCCATGCCCTAGCTTTAAGAGCTATTTGGACTCTTTCCTAGGAATATAAATATCACAAATATATTTGTTTTAATAAATATTAAATCACGTTTTACTTGAAACAACAATGGAAATCCAGGTCTCCTAGGCAAAACCACTAACCTTTCTCTCTGAAAAAAAGTTCAAAAATAAATCAATATAATAAGAATTATACAGATTAACTGTGAAGATGGTGTTAGTCCTAGCAAACTGAAGTTCATCCATACTATACAAATAAAATGCATGTGTTCTTCCCAAATGTATGATAATTTTATTAAATAGTATTCCAAACCACTTCTCAAAGGTGGTTTAAACACTGCAGCATAGTTCTAATCCTTGTCGACTGAACATTTTTTGTCTTTTTACAGAAATGGCAGCAATTCATCAGTTATATCAATACTAGCTAAGAATTAAAAACCCTGACGCTAATTTACTATGACATTATCTTCACTGATGTCACTAGGAACTGTGAGAGTTTAGGGTACAGAAGATAGTAAACAGCACTTCCAAGCTGATGTCCTCAGTTCATTTTTGTCTATGACGACAATAATAAACTCCCTGATTCACAGAAGTATATTTTCTTTACTTTGCTTTCATTTCTGAAATAATTTGGTGATAAAAAGGTCTAATTCCAAGCCTACCGAAATTTGCAGAAGTCTGTCCATTCTGTTCTACTAGGTGGTATTAACAACAGGCTCAATATGCAATTTGTCAGTGCTAATAACAGCAGACCTAGTTCAGCATGTTTCATAAATACAAAACAAGTTTCAAAAATCATTCAACAGCTTCAAGCAAGTACATGTTTAAGTGAATCTGACTTGAAATATGTTTTTTTAAAAAAAAGTATTATGTTATGTGTTGAATATTCCACAGTCTGTAACATTGCACACCATCAAACAACTGATTTCATCTCATCTCTACCACTACATCAGCCTGCATGTTGGTCAGAGCAGGTCCTTTCTCTAAAGCCAGACCCCTATCTGGGAGGTTTGGTAAAGTAGAGTGTATTGTATTACTGTGTAATACAGTACAGACCAGTAATATAAGCAACACGCATATATATAAAAGACACAGAAGTTAATGAGTAGGCAAAACTTAAGAGAAACAGTAATAAATACTTAGTAGAATTTGTTAGTATTGTTAGGTCAATTCACTTGGATTTCATTTTGACAAGTATAAAGGAGAAATTTCACAGGTTTTAATATGTTGGGTTTTTTTCTGAGGAGAAAGACTAAAGTAATTTGTTTCTTGTTTCAGTATTTATCATTAAAACTTTTCATTGCTCTACAACCCTTTTTATGTATCAAAACACCCTTTTACGTAAAATTGTTACAAAAGGGAAAAACACTTAAGCAAAATCCTTTGATACATGAAAGAATGCTATAATGCTTTTACTTCATGGAGATTTTCAGTTTTCATTCCAAACTGCAAAATAAAGCCAAATTTGGAAATTTTTTTTCCATGAAATACATTTGTTTATTGTTAGTGCTCACATAAGATTTGGAAACAAATACATTTTGTGAACACTGTAGTATAATTTTGTATTATTGTAAACAGGCAAGTATCTCACTTCAACCACATTTAGCCTTTATCTCAGGATTAGTCTTGCAGAGACTTTTATCAGGATGTTTCTGGTACTCTGTATACTGTAATTCTTAAAAAAAAAAAAAAAAAAAGAATTAATGACACTATCAAAGTTGTTGTCCTGGAAGAATAATATGTTCTTACTAGAGTTTCTCACACATTTCTTAGGAACTTACACTTTCTCTTCTCATCATGATTTTACTTAAACTGAGATTCAAATATTTACTGGCACAAACATCTTCATTGAATAATGTATTGACAAGAGACATAATAATTCATTCCAAGCAAAGACTATGTTACAAGAAACATTGCTTTCGTAATAAAATCCATATATGATCATAATTTCGCTATTCCTGTAAAAGTATTTCCAATAATATTCATAAATTGTAATACTCCAGGACATGTAAAAAGGCAAACTTCTCACTTCATTCAGCAGCAAGTTATTTCTGCTTTTAAATAATTATTTTATCACAAACAAACAACAAAATCAAGGCCTAACATTTCTCCAAATCAGAAACACTTACAAATGGATGCTGGCCATCTCACTTCCCCTTCTAAACAAGTAGGTAAAACATAGACCATGAATTTGTGGGAAGAAGAAATTTTAAATATTTTTAATAAATATTTTTAAATAGCTCTGCTCTCCCTCATAATGAAGCAGTGACAAATTTCAAAAGCTCAACTGAGCTCTGTCAGATTATGACAGATAAAGACATACAAACTATTTTTCTTTCTTTTGGTGGATACAAATGAAATGAGGTCCTAGTCCTTTGAAAAACTATTCACATTCTAAATGGAGCATAGTACTCCCAATTCCCATTGACTTCAAGTGCTCATGTTAAGTATTATTTGTTACACAGAAACATTTTTCAGTCTCAGGAGATTTAAGCTCCACTCGCATGAATAAAATCCATTTTGCCATGCAACTGATAGATTCAGGAAAAACTGTTCTTCATGCAAATTAGGTTACAACATGAATAGATCTAACTTAAAACAAAGGTATAAAAAGTAATAGAAAGCTTCCCTTCCACCTCCAGTTCAGGTATCAGTGTGGGGAAATTATTCCGTTCCCTGGGTGAATCACAATTTATAATTCGTCTGCTGTAAAAAAAAGTTTACACAAACTGTAGTGGTTGATGTCACATGCAAAGATCTTCAAAGTACTATTTACCTCTTTATTTCAGAGCAGTGACAAAACCCCCCCCCCAAACAACTCAGAGATATTTAAGCTTCCCTTACTAACAGCATCAGTTCTGGACGCATTTTCTCTTTTCATTTCATT
Organism: Megaceryle torquata; assembly: GCA_024611175.1. Classification (NCBI taxonomy): domain Eukaryota; kingdom Metazoa; phylum Chordata; class Aves; order Coraciiformes; family Cerylidae; genus Megaceryle; species Megaceryle torquata. Next base: position 64,309 of record JANIJG010010716.1, on the reverse strand, counting down.
GTAATTGCTGTTTGCTTGGAAGCAGCAATTTGGAAATACAAAACCAAAATCACACAGGCACTGCTGATAAATACTACAATCCATAAAACAGCCCATCCATTTCCACATAACCTGATTGACAAGATAACTACCACAGGATCATAGTTCTAAAATACAAGTAAATGTACCTGAAACTATAGTCTAATTTTTCCTAATCAATAGCCCTCTCCACCCCCATCTCACCTTAGAGTGGGGAGGGGGAGAAAACCACTCTGCTTAGCCTTTGGAAGGACCTGAAGGATTTGGAGTCAAAGAAAGGAAACCAAACCATCTCTGAGAAGGTAAAACATTAAACTTGGTCCACCCTGACACCACCACTCCATCAGAAGTACCTCTGCCTACATCAAGTGGAAGTTTAATGATAAAAAGATGAATTGCAGAATATGTTACATACTTGATTTGACAAGCTCCTTTTCCCTACTAGTTCCACCAGTATAACTTCCCTCACAGCATATAAATTTTATCCAAGCCTCTTTGCCTGAAAAAGGAGACCCTCCACTCCCTTTTCTTATGGCTTAGGAATGATTTATTCTACCTGGTGTCTCACTGTTTGTCTCATTTTATTCATCTAGCATGGCTAAATACAGAACTATCTAATTAGGGCTAGATTCTACCTAGCAAAAGTTAGTGAGGGCTGATTAGAGATGATGCTCTGCACAAAGGCTGTGAAGAAATGCAACCCAACATTACTTTCTTAATTCTTTTTATCTGTTTCCAGTGCAGGTGTGTCCTAATTGGCATACTAAGTTCAATTAAGAGACCACAAGAGATTCCTGCTTCTAGTTAAAACACACAAGGAGGGGCATAGCTCTTATCTTTGTATCCTCCCCACCCAGTACCGAATAATGCAAACAGTCTTTCCAAAGTGTGGGGAAAAAACCACAGACCATAAACAACCAAATCCACACACACAAACTAAGAGAAAATTTAAGACAACATGTTGAATGATCAAATATAAGTTAAAAATCACGCTTTTTTTCCTTTCAACAAAATATCTCTTCTCTTGTACTGCTGATTAATTTCTTTCTCATGGAGAATATTTATCAATATATCTTTACACATACACTAATTGAGCTCAATAATGGAAAACTGTCATTTTATTTGACTTACTGGTCCATTAACATGGCTTGTTTGATGGTTGAAAAATTACTTTAAGATTTTCTTGAACCACTAAGTATTTTTCAGATGACTCTTCTCTGCTCCCTAGGGCTCCTTCTTTACGTGGACACTTCCATATATATATTATAGAAGTTAATACAGATAGTTATGTCTGTATTTTCTCATTGCTATGTCCACAATGATTTCTAAATATCTATATATTATTATCAAAGTAAAACAATACATATTGACCTAGACAGACTTTTACAAGTGCACACAGTGTTGGGAAGATAACATCCTTTATCCAGCAGAATAAAGTTTTGCAGAAATGTCACCTAACAGTAATTCATGTGTACTTTTCAAATGTATAACTACTAAATTCACATACAGCCTTGTAGGCACCTGATCCTGAACTCTTTTTAAAATTTCAGGTTTAAACTCTCCCTTGGCATAAATATAGCTTGGTCACCATCACTGAAATATTCAGGCGTAGTTCTCAAGAGAGGCTTTTTTAAGTGACCTATATTAGATGCAGTTTAGAGTGATGCTCATCATAAATTAATTATTGACTACATACAGGGGGACGCATTTATCATGCCTTTCTCCTTCTGTGAGTTATGCAGATTTGTATGCTTTAGACTCCAGGCTTAAGATCTTTTCTGAGAAATGGATTGTATTGTACGAACAGAAGAACTGTGTGTTCTATGAGGCAGGAAGTTACTTCCTGCAGGTTTCATCAGTTAGTATCACAATGAAGATGTTTTGGGTCTAATTTTCACAACATGAAAACCAAAGCTCTTCACGTATATTCAGAAGCCATTAAAAAAATATAATGCTGGAATGTTTTTAATATCAGTGCAAAAATTTCTTCAATTAAAATGTGCATACAAAAATGGATTGACCTTGGGTCTCACATTCATGAAAATCATACTGTTATGCTACTCTTCTAGGAATCACTTAAATAAAGAGAAAGGGTCTATCAAAACATGTATATTATTTTAGGCATTAGAAACAGTTATTATCTAGTTTCAAATCTTTTTATTGATAATATTTGATAATGTAATTATAAATTTTGACCATTCTTTTTCTAAATTAATGACAGGTAACTTCAAAGTATTACACAGACTGATGATAGAATAATTATGTGCTAGACCACTACATTATCTGCATGTCAGAAACATATTCCAGCAGTGGATTCTGGGGTATTCAAGACTGAATAAAACTGAGACAGAATAACTGCATATAAGTAGGGGAAGGGGGGCGATGGGGGCGGGACACGGACACAGACAGTGCACAGGGAGGAGAGAAGAGAGAAAGAGACTTTGAAAGGCTTGTGAGAAGACAGGAGTTAACAAAAATTAATTCCTTATTTTTCTGATATACATAAAAAGGCACAACAGAAGACAACAGGACAGATCAGGAGGCAAAACCTCTGCCAGATTGTGTCGGCAAGATTAGAAAAACTGAGCCAGTTTATTTACTGAAAATGAACACAGTTTAAAACCCAAGCAGTGAATAAGATCAAAGACAGTTTAGCAGTGACAGACCATAAGAGAGAGGGAACAAGACATTAGAATGGAGAAAGGCAAGAAAAAACATTTTTTTTTCTTCCTTTTTAAATAAGATTCAACACTTTATATTAATATCTAGAAACACAAGAACCTTCATCAATTTTATGGCAATGAACTAAGACCAGTATAAAGACTTATTATTTGTACTTTGTCCTCAGGCTGATAACATGCAAGGCTCAAATGCTGGAAAAATTTTTTACACAAATAGCATTATGCTATATTTTATATCTGAAATTAATCCTGATGAGAATGCACCATATAAAATCTTAATCGAAGAACAAAAAACCAGCTTTTTACAAGTACATAATAAGGCAGAAAGTAGCTAAAAAATTTTATAATTTAAGCTGATATAGAATTTAAACTTCTTAAGGTTATCTTTTTTAAAAACTATAATACATTAATTTTTTTTTCTATTACACTGTTATGCAAAACTTCTATTCCCTTCTCAGTTTCTCCCACTATTTTCTCAAATTTTTTTGTTGACCACAAATTTTGGTTTGTGTATACCACATTTGTCTGCTTTCCAAAATACTATTATGAGCAAAAGAAACACTAACAATCAAGCCCACAACTCTGACCACATAGCTAGCTAATAAAATAGCCTGCTACTACTCTTTCTTTTTTCTTCCTAACTTCCAAGTCTTCCTTGTCAGGCTGGAATCTCAAGTCAAGACAAGATGAAGTTAGAAACTAAATAATAATACTGCATATGTTGAAAGCAGTAAAAAAAGAAATGAAGTACAGGGTAATAAATGAATATTGCCCCACTGAAGATCTCACACATTAGTATCAGGAATACAATGTTTATATGATATACAAATAATTTATTTTATATCCAATAGATAGAATCATATCTTAGTAGGCTTTGAAAGAAAAACAAACAACCCTTACCAGACTCAACCAAAAACTACTCCAAATAGACCTCACAAACTATTTTGTATTTAACTTTTGAAGAAACCAGCTAGTTCTGCTGCTCTTCAAACATGGCAGTTTAGTGAGAGGTTTTTGTTTGCTTATTGCTGTTTGTTTGGTTTCTAAATGTAAGCCAGATAAAAGCTTGGCCTATGGATATCAGCAGCTTTAATTCATCTAAAAATAAGATCTGCATTACATTTGCTTAGAAAATGATGCAAGTTTAAAAATTTACAAATGATTCTTACCCTGCAGAAATGAAAACAAGGCAATAAAAAGAACAATTTCCTCACTTTGAGTTGGTGCAAACACAAATGCAGTTGGCATCCATTAGTTCTCAGAAGTAAAAGGGTTGCTTTTGACTAACACTTTTGACTATAACACTACTGAAAAGACACAGCTAAAAAAATTTCACTGAAAACACCACCATCTATAGCTTCAAGAGGTTTTCCTTGAGAAATTAAATAACACTTGAGTGTTAAATACAGGTTTTTGCCTGTGACATTTCTGCAACATTCCTGACCTATTCCTAGGCTCCAATATACACCTAAACTTAGCAGTATAATTCTAGTGGAACTAAAAGTTGTTTTAATTATAGTTAAAATATTTTTTTTTAATGTTTTCCTGATCATGGCAGATCTTAAAAAAAAAAAAAAAAAAAAAGCCACAAACGAATAAAAGACTCTTCTAGTAAGACAATAAGTTACTATTGTACTTGCCCAGAAGTTAGAAGGAATAATGTTTTGGAAAACTTACAGAAAACTTTTAGAAAGGAGAGGTGGTGTTATCTGACTGAGACAAAATAAACCAACTCTCTGGATAGTACTTCTGTCTAACTGTAGCATGTTCAACCCTCTAGCACTAGAGGCTAAATTCCAGTGCTGGAGACACCTGTCAAAGAGGTAGCCCAAACAATAATACATCAAAATAAAAGTCAATTTTTTCTACATAATAGAATTATGAACTGAAAGAAAAAGTCAAGTTTCTCCTTATCATGAACAACACTGCTTTTCCCCACATGTATCTTTATTTCACACCAATAGATTTTGTTCTGTTTGTGGTGTGTCAGAAAACTGTTGACATGCCAGTGCGATCAAAATCCAGCCTATAACTCTGCATTTATTCTATGATTCAGAAGAGAAATATGAAACTTTTCACATTTTCACCTAAATTCAAATTACGGTTTCAGTGTAAGGACTTTAGTTTTGGATCTAAAAGTGATAATCAGTGTTAACAAGAACTGTTTAGATCATGTAGAGCTTAAGTATAAAGGAAACAAAATAGAATAAGAAAATATAATTACTGCAGGAAATGGATTTATAAACAGAAAATGGCTTTATAAACTGTGTAGGGACAGCTGTAAAAGAATATTTTTGGATTAATAGGAAAAATGTTATGTTAATAAAAGTAAATCATCAAACATTAAAAAATATGAATTTTCTATACATGTCACTTCAGGAGATAATGCTTTTTTACTGTTCCCAGGAAAGCTTATACAGACAATAATTATAAAAATTCTAGCTGAACCAACTCCTGATTTTAACCCCTCAGATAACCCTTTTCAGTCTTCCTCCAGATAGCATGTCTGTGTGTTATTTCATCTTGCGCTAGGCCTACAGCACAGCTACGTCCTCTGCCTTTGGGCAAGTTATCTGCCAACTTGCTCAAATAGCTTAGACAATTTAGCAACTTTCTTGGATTCCTCATGGGGCTATTATATTTCTTCATAATTCAATTCCTTGAATGGTATGTTTATCCATCAGTTTAATTATTTTTATTGCTAAGCTTTTAGGTTCATCTGCTACACCCTGGGAACACCACAACTTAGATAGTGATAATGGGCATTTGCCCAGGCATGTTACATCTTTGTCATTATTTATATCACTCTCCAACTACCTACCTGCTTTAAAGACAGCATATATCAATCTTGAAACCTCATGGACCTTAAAAGGCATATCATTGAATCATTGGAACACAATGCCTTGTGTACATTTCTCCATTCCTATAGTGCTTTCTGAAAAGTGAGTCAGGATGATTCACATTGTATTCTAAAAGGAAAACCATCTCTCAGTGCAGTTTTGCACATCTGGTTGAACCTGTTTTTAACAGAAACTTCTTTTAAGGCAAATTGTGTATGCCACTATCATATCACTGTTCTGAAATGTAGCTTTATTGGTATAAAGAAAAGCTTTTATTCTTATAAGAAAGCACCAAGGAAAATAAATACAAAGCCAAAATACTCCAATTCTAACTCCAATTCTAAACTCCTAATTCTATCCTGAGTCTAGGCATATCGGTTTTAAGTTTTACACTAAAAATATATATATAAAGCTGCAACAACCTTAATAAATCTGGCATGTTCTAAGTGTAGAGTAAAGCCCAAACCTATTCTGGATGAACTTAGTTAAGCAAGCAAGTATTGTTCATATACATAGGAAACAAAATAATTCCCTGCAACTAAACAAAATATTTTTGCTGCACCAACACTTGACCTCTAAGTATTAGAGGGAAAACTACAAAAACATAGTATTTGTGAATTTGCTCCATGCTGCATGTTGAGTCCCTTTCAACTTCTTATTGGACTTCCACTTTGCGTTTAATGTAAAACTGTTTGCTAGTAGCACAACTTGATTTAGGTTCAGATAAATTTCATAGGTTTCAATAAAATTAAGGATACTCATAACATCTTTGCAGTTATCCAACAATCTAGTAAAAAAAATAAATAAAATAGTAGGTTATAGCTACTGCAGATCTTACAGTTTTTTTGGCCTGTGACTGACCATGTAAAAAGGCATCTCAAATTTTACAGTTACTTGCTATTACACAGAATGTGAAAGCTATGCGATCAACAACAGTTAACTCCCAGTGACAAAATTCATGCAACATATTTGATAAATCTGTATCATTAATAGATAAAAATTAATATCTATTCTTTTTATCATTACATATTGAAATTTCTGGGAATCCATTAAGCATGAAAATTATTACTAAACCATTTATGTCTTTAATGACATAATGACAATACATGGTTGTCTAGAATTCTGGTCATGATTCTTTTCCAAAAAAAGGAACTTCTGCTGCATCTCAGTCAGTATTATCAGACTTGTTTTTATAATCAGAATTTACATTACATAGTTCAGAACATATCAATATACAATTAGCATCTTATCTGACAATGTATTTTAAAGAGTCAATTCTTCCAAACAATGTCAAGAAAGTATAATCACTGCCTAAATTTACTTTCAACTACCATTGTCCAATTATCATTAGAAGTAAAATATTTATTTGGCATGTTATTATAAATTGAGATGTGGAATCCATCTCAGCTTGTGCCTTAAATGCTTTGCATAAAAACAGCTTCCACAGAGGAAACCATTATTTAAGGAAAAAAAAACAAAACCAAAAACATTAAGATCCCTCCCCCAAAAAACTAAATACACAAAATCCCAGAGCACTCTCTATCACAAACAGCATGATGCTATTTGTGTAACAAATACTAAATTTTTTTTCCCCCAGATAGTTGCACATCACTACTATTCTTTAATACAGGAAGAGTTCTGCCCTGCAGCCTATCTACTATGATTGCTATCTGTCCTTGTAGATTATTTCTACTTGTGATAAAAAGTAAGGAACTTCAGTTATCTGTGGTTACAGTACGTTCCAGTTAAAACATACATCACATTTTGTTTATTCATGCCATTCAACACCTAATGTGGCAATATGTTCAGTGTACCTTTACCTAATACCTACATTCAGAACTTCAATTGGTATGTATGGAAGTGCAGTGTGCTGCATATGACTATCTTAAAAGACAGGTCTTGCCCAAGACACCTTGCTGTATCTAAGCACACAAGTATAAAAGGATGCCTGCTGGGTTAATTCTACAATATTGAGAGCTAGCCTTTTTTCACATTTGCACCTTACATTTTCCTTCAAAAGCACTGAACTGTCTCCTTACATCTTTTGTACTATAGAATAAAAGCATCATTTATTTTGGTTCAGCTTGTATGCTTTTAAATTTCAAGTAGTGAAAATTGTCTGGGCAGCTGATCATTATTCAGTACAAACATATTTCCAAACCTAATGTTGACTGAAAAATGCATCAGTAGTAGAATACCTGAGCTGTGTCTCACTAACCTTAAGATAAATTACTGCACTTTGTGCCCCTTGGTCTCACTGTTCAAGAGAGAATTATTTAAATGTTTAGAAAAAAGGGGGTTAGCTAAAATCAGATAGGTTAGGTTGCACACTAAAAATATTTTTTTCCAAGTCTCATATTTACAGATACATTTTACTTAAGCAAATGTAACTCTAAAGTCTAAAGCATTCCTTTGAAATATTAGCTGACCACCAAGAAAATTATAAAGAGCACTTAGAAAAAATCAAACTGCTTTTAATTGAATAAGTGTTCATGATGAAACACATAAATACTGTGCCAGTATTTATAGCAGTGCATTTAGGGATCACTAATTTTATTACTTTAGCTCTCTCTAGCAATTAAGAACCAAGATAGTTATGGCCAGAGTACAAAATAATTGAACTTTTTTTCCCAGCTCTAGTTTAAATCATTTTCAATGCAAGATGAAAGAAAATAATTAAAACAATGCTGAATTAACCTTGCACATAAATACATTGTGAAGATGTCTCCAATTTATTTAGATAAATATTTATATTATAAAATTATCCCAAGAAAATGAGTAGAAATTACAATTACACTACATCTAGAGAACTAAGAAACCCCAAACCTTACATTATTTCCTGTATCAGAGAAATTTTCAAACACAGTTTTAAAATATAAATACACCCCCTCACCCAAGAATAAGTATCCTACAAAAAAGAAAAACAATGGAAGAAATCAAGCCACAGTATTAGTAGATACAGAGTCTAGAAAAGACACCAAGAAGAGATAAATTAATCATATTCCAGACATGGTTTAGAAATTTCCCCTGCCTGACATTATCTCATTTGCTTCATGTCTTTAACATCTAAGGAACTACATACACACACACACACACAAACCTCCCTTATCTGATAACAAAAATATCTCTTTTACACTTAAGCTGTTGGTACGAAGTCTGAACAATACAGATCAAAGATGTCAGTTTTGTTAGAAGTCAAGATTCAAGAGAGATTTATTAAGTTACTGTGGGCGGGTATGGGAGCACTATATAACCATAATTTTAAATTGTTTATTTAAGTAGAAAGAAGCAAACCTGTTAGACACATCCACATATTAGGAAGTAATTATTTTGTGGCCTCATGATGTAGAGTAAATTACTTCATATTATTATGTGGAAAACAAAAAGGTTAAATGTTATACTTAATTATCACTACATCCTCTCAGAAAAATAAACCGATGTCAAAGAAGTAACTTTACTTTTGAAAGGGAAATTGAAAGTATCTTAGTGAAAATGAATTTTTCTTAGTGAAAAATTGAGAGCTTGAAGTAAATTTGGTTTTGTAACACTGACAACCAGTTTGCTAAAATCAAATACTGCCTGAATGAAAACCAAATTCCTATACCTTATTCCCGATTTAAATTTTCTGAATATAAAGAATAAGACTACTAGATCCACTAAAAAAAGCATCAAGTCCTAGAATTGTTTCAGCTGTCACAGAATAAGTGATTCTGTTCCACGAACATATTTGCAGCTAAGAAAGCATTCTGGGTGCTCTCCTACATGCTGTGTGAGGCAAGATCTTGCTTTGCATTAGTGAGAACACTTAGGTGACATCACTCTCAAATGTATCCATAAAACAAATAATTCAGTTTCTTAATGTCTCCTTGACATTTATTTTTCTTGAATTGATTGCGTGCCTGAAACCTCACTCAGGTCATTAGCAACAAAAAGCATTCTTCTCTTTATTTGGTTTTGGTTTGCTTTTAATTCTTGCCTTTCTCAATCTTTTAACTTGGTCTATATTTGTTAAATACCTTGATGATAACTTTTTCAAGATAAAGAGTACAGCACTTTCAGTATATGTATGGCAACCTAACTGACTTCTAGACGTTTAACTTTCCTAGGATAGATGTTCATGCACAAATGTCAAGAAGCACATGTCATTAGCTTTTTACTAACATATCATTACATATTTTGTACAGTCATATAGTAATTTTGTATCCATTTTCAAAGGCCTAAATATTTATACTATATTTAGCTTTGGTACATTTTGTCACTAACATTGGTACAGTAATGTCCTCAGTAATAATGGTACATATAATGACTGACAACTGCAAAAGTCCTATGGATTAGCACCTATCATTTGTAAACAGGAGAGAAATTGTACTTTTAATATCCTTAATTTGTTATTCTGTTTTACCCTGATGCTTTTTTACATATGAAATTGTTTATGTTCTCTATCAAAAAATGTTCTTTTCTACTGAATCAACTCCTTTAACAATACAGAATGCACATTTCTAAAAATCCTCTCCTGTATATTTTACACCTCAAAGTCTGGAATATCTTAAAGCAGCTGGCTTTAAAAAGAATGCAGACAGTATATTCCAAATATTTAGAATTTTTTGGTAATAGTTTGTATAATTCCTCACATACAGACCAAAAAAAAAAAAAAAAAAAAAAGGATACATATTTTCTTTCAAATACACACAAACATCGAAA